>BLKR01014974.1:0-138184 GCA_011170035.1 Teleogryllus occipitalis | reverse complement strand
AAAACGCTGGTCATGAAAGTCTTCAACGCATTTTACGAACGTGCGAATGCTTCTGAGCTCAAATAATGCTTTGCATTTTGCAGAAAGAGTACCATCCTCCTTCACGTTCCTGTAAGTTTGCTGACACTTTCAAAAATTATTGATCGTCTTTTCATCTCCTAAGAACCAATAATGGTTTATTTTCTGAAAAATGGACAAGAAAATTCCTCAACAATGTACCTTAAGCAAAAAAAGAGTTCATAGTCTTCCAGAATATTATTCTATTTCTGCGATCTTCTTTCGGTTTTCCGACATACTATTTTAAGTTAGAAAACAATGACACTGCCCCGTTTACTGTGTCATGGTTGGCAAAAAAGTGTTAGAAGATATGAATAATAGAACACTTCTATAGTGCTAAAGCCAAGAGGCATGCAAAATCCACCACCGAAGTTCGAGTTTTAGAAATAAAATCATAAAGAGGAAAGTGGATTTTGAAATGAAACCGTAAATGGTAAAATAGCTTTTCACTATTTGTGTCAGTGGTTTCTCTACGAAAACTTTCAATGACTCGTTATACTGAAAACTTTACTACTAGCAACCCACATAAAAAGAAGTAAAGATTGCGCATCTACTGGTTGAAGATGAAATTTTTGATGAGTCTGAATTGAGGAGTATAATTATAACTAAAATAGAAAATATTTAATTACTTTCTAAGTGAAAAGGAATCTATGTTGTAATTCTTCCTAAAGTGTTATGCTGTATTTCTCCAATACTATCTTCTTGAAAGAACATTATGCCCAGTAAGCAATCTATTTGGTGTTAATCTTGTGAAAGTAGCCATTTATGTACAATCTAATTTTAAAGTCGCATTCACTAAGTATTAAGCAATAAGCTTCATCAAAAGGCTCACTTTTCCTAATGAGAAACACAAGTTGCTTTGAAGTTTTTTCAAGTGTTGTCAAGGATATGTATGTGGATTTCAATAATTTAAACAGATAGGCCTCTATTTATTTGATTATATTTGCTTGTTTATTTGTAAATTATGTTGCAGTTTGCACGTATTTGACATAGTATTCGTTGGTGAAAACTACATGTTATATTTGAACGTCCCCTACTCCACTTATTTGTAATTCATGTGGGCCTCTATTTTGTCATTTGGTCTTGGCGACCCTATTTATACAAATAATCTCTTTCACAAAAGGAATTAAATCGTCTTTCTGTATAACAGAAATACTTTTATTTACATTCCAACTCTCCATTCTGTTTCCGCCAAAAGTGATTTGCAGGTTGCATACTCAAATTTTAACTGGATTATCACGGCATCTTAAACTCGGATTGCAGAATTAAGACTTTGGATCTTTTTGCTCTCAGTTCACAGGCCTCCGTACCAACACAGTACTCCGTAAAACGTATTTGTGATGCGCAGAAGTTAAAATTAGTAATATAATTCAAAGTTGTACGAGAAAACTAAATTTATTGTTGTTCTTGAGCTGTGTGCGTGCAACATTTTGAAAATATATTTCCTGTGGTTTTGTACAGTACCTTTTTGCTGAGGCGGGCCACTTGCTTATTTCTAATATTATTAGGAGGATCGGAATTCTAAATAAATACATATTTCTTTCCATAATCTTGAACATTGAAAGATAAGTGGAAATTCAAGTAACGCCTCATAGTTTCCATATACCAAATTGCATATTACCTAAAAATAAATATTTTGATTACGTTGCAGTAAAATAAATATTATATCCAAACAAATTAAATTGCACATTTCGCTACATTTTACATGAATCAATAAATATTTTGCGTATATTCAAGTTAGATACTTCCAAATGTTTGGATATCTGGTGGAAGACGTGCCAGTTTGGAAAATGTAATGGTTGGCCATATATCTCAGGTTACTGTGGAACTTCTCCGATTGAGTGAAGTGAATCTGGTTCACGACCTCTCAAAAATCTTAGCACCATTCGAAAACCACTGCCGATTCAGGCAATGACACACCGAGTGATAATATACACTCGTAACCCAAGGAGCTCCGAAAGTTTCTCAGATTGCACAGACAAAATGTGCAGTGATCAACAGGATAACGTCACGATTTACATTGAAACTTCTCTCAATCTTGGTTACTTGTATTCACAAGGGTAATAAATATCTGTTTTCATCATTTTGACATGTATTTTTCACTTTTTAGCTCATAATAAAATAAATATTTTCCGTTATTTCAGCACCTGAAAGTTCCTAATTGTTAGGAACACGTGATGTTTTCCCCTACCATAAATGACTCAGAGAAGAACAGGCAAAGGTAGCTCAGCTGAAGTCACTGCAGTACCTCTGTCCGGGAGGTCCTGGGTACCAGGTATGATTTTCCACCCTAGGTAGACAGCTAGGTCGAATTCAGCCATTGTCTAGGGGAGAATTCTAGCGGCCGGCTGCTCTGATCGGTAGTTTTCCGTGGTTTCTCCGATCAACACCAGGCGAATGCTGGAGCAGTACCCTAACAGACGGGCCACGGGCCGCGCGCGATCTGTCCTTCCTCTTCCTTGTACTTTCCTCTCCCTTTACACACACACTTACACTAACATGCACTACACTACCACATATTCCGGGAGACCGGTCGGGAGCTTAGAGCTTGTCCCAGCTGGGGTGGTGCCCCGCTGGTGGGAGAGTCCTGGTTAGGGGGAAACTCCACTAGCCGACGGTAGGTCGACGCCGGATCTCGCCATCCAGCGGGGGAATATCACCGCCATCTCCCGAGAAAAAAACATGCACTACACTAACGGAACTAATGACCAAAGCAGTTGACGCGAACGGAGACACGAAAAAATCAATCAATCAATCAATCAATCAATCGACCGGAGCAGTACCCTAATAAATGGGCCATGGACCACGCGCGATCCACTATAATCCGCGATCCCACACATGTCGGGAGACCAATCGGGAGCTTAGAGTTTGTCCTGGAATGTGCAGTGCCCAACTGGCGGGAGATACCTGGTTGGGGAAAATCCCCGTAAGCCTACGTAGGTCGGTGCCGGGTCTCGCCGCTCAGCTGGCGTTGGAAACATGCACTATTCTTACAGGACTAATGACCATAGCAGTTGACACACCCGAAATCACTATTAATCAATCAATATTTAGAGAAGGTAGGGTATTAGTGGTCCTTCTCCTTGAAGTCGCATGAACCATGCATTTCCCGTCGCGCGGGGCTGCTGGCAGGGACTGTACGCGGGGGCTGCAACGGAGAGCGCGCGCCTGTCGCTGCTCCGCGCAATGAAATTATTATTCCTGCGAGCGCCGCCGCGCAGCAGCACTGGCGGCAGATTAGCGGCGACGGCGCGGCCACTGGGAATGTGGGGGATGAAGAGAGAGGGAAGACGTAATGAGGAGAAGCAGGAAGAAGGTATAAAGAAAACGCTATTTGGGAAGAGGATTTCAGATATGAGGAGAAAAAGAATAGCGAGATGGAGAGAAGTAAAAGAGAGGAAGGAAAGACAAGAAATCGCGAAGTAGAGAAGAGGACGAGAAAAATAGAAGAGAAAGACGTGGTGAAGGAAAAGCGCTGAAGAATAGTTGAAGAAGGAAGGACATGGGGACAACAGGAGATGAACTGGATGCTAAGAAGAAAGTAACAGGAGAGGAAAATAATAATTGCCACATTAAACTAGGACATTTATTTTTATTTCGCCGAAAATTTTAAAATAATTTAACAGTACTATATGATTCAAAAGTAAGCTGGGAATTTTAAAACACGCTATTCAGAAGAATGTTCGCATGAAAACGAAGGCAACGCGGATAAAATAGATCAGTTTTGTACGAATATGAGAGTTATGGAAGCGTTGAAATTAAATTTGAAAGCGGAGTAACACGCAGCTGGAGTAGACATACAGCTCATCAACCAGGTATACAGTGGCCGGTGACTCCCAATCGAAAAAATTAGAATCATTAGGGAGACGATTTTAAAGTGAAAATAAATGTTCAATATTGGTGAATAAAAAAACACGCTGAAAGCGACGTAAAAGTGGGAGAAAGAAAAAAATATTGTAATGAAAGCAATTATTTACGACGCTTTTGTTTACCAACTAGCTGAACACATGCAAAAATTTCATACATTTTAAGTCAATTAAATATTATTTATTCGCCTGTAATACATTATGTAGAATACTCTTATTGACCCAACCAATGCCTCTGCGTGTATTTTGAAACCTTAAAATATTTTCTCCGTTTTTGAATTTGCACTTGTTCATCTGTACTAGTACCAGAATGTTAATGACTAAAATGCTGCATGCATTGATGATTTAAAATTTGTGAAAATAAGTTAGCAAATCGAAATGTAAATATTACGCAATGTAATCGTAATGATATTATAAACGCCGAGGACGACATTTCAAATAATTACATTTCTGTAAATTTTGAAAACAAAACACAAGAATACAGTGAAAGTGACATTTATATCATTTTGTTCAATCCATTTAGCTCTATCTGTTTAAAATATTTAAAGAAAACTTTTCGAGCCGTTTTCGAGAATATAGCGTTTGAGCGTTTTTGAAAAATGCAGAATTTCGAGGTCATTTTTACTGAAAATATTTTTTTACATCATCCATGTTCATCAAATTGTACATAGTGTTATTTCAAGATCTGTTTTTAAAGAGCAGAACTGATTCAAGAAAAAATCTCTATCTTTAATTCTGTTGGTGTAGAAAGATGCAGAAATAAAATTGAACTTTAGAAATTTTCAAGAATGAACGAAAGAGCCAAGAAAAAGAAATGACCTTCGTCTAACTTTGGCTAAACTCTCTTAATATTCGAGAATTTTAAAAGTTAGAAATACGGCGAGAAGTATGTGGTGTTGAACACATCTCGTTGTTTATTACCAGGGACCGTCATTCAATGTTCTTCTCTCGAAAAGACGCCGATTACCGCCGCTCCATTGGAATGCTTTCCCTTTACTACTTACGTAGTTTGCCGAGAAAATAAAAGTCTTGTGAGTTGGTCCCAGATATATCTCATTTTTGACGTAAATGTATTTTTCAATGTAATTTATTCCTCAATTGAATGACGTTATGCAGAATGCGACCAACCCACAAAAATAAAGAAATATCACTATTGTTCTCTCTAGTCAGCTGAGCATCATTCCTTTCATTTCTACAATGGATACAAGCAATAGTTGTGTTGTGCTGATTGCTTCTTGGAAGTAAAAAGATAAAAGACATATTAATATTCTTAAATATATATAACGTTCATAAATTGCAGAAATGTTATTAATTAAATTACAAAAACTACTATAAGTTCAGAGAGTAACTTAGTAGAGTAACTTAGACATTTTATTTTTCTCATGCATTCTTGCTTATCGATTTTAAAAATATATCCCAACATTCCAAACCATTTTTTATCATATTAATTTTTGTAGTTGGGATGTTTTCTGCATATTCTCATTCAATGATGTCATGCACTAATTAAAATCTGAGCAAAAAGTATTAAGTAAATACAAAGATAAGGAAAGATTTTCGTATGTCACGCATTCATTCTCACTAAATATTTTAAATACTGAATAGTAACATCCAGTAATTCATTCTTTTTTTCAACAAAGGGAGCCCTAATATTCACGCCAACTTGACGTCTGTGGTTGCTGCAGGTGCTAGCACGGTCTTTGCATAGGAAACGAGACCCTAATTAGTTGCATCTCTCTGGGGAGAGCAGGGCAAGATCTGGGTCGTGCATGAAGAAGGGCGCGAGTGAATAACCTTAGAAAATCAAAAGCGGCAAGGCAGCAGGTGCTGTTAGATCTCTCAATATTCTCATCCTATGTTTATTTAATTAGATCCAAAATCCACTGCACGGTCAGTCATATTTTTATTTTAGCTTTTCCTGGGTACTATAAGTAGTATAAGGAAGAAAAATATTGGAATTCCCTCAACAATACAATTTTGAATTTTTGGCTGTAAAATCCATGTTTATGATTCTTTGAACTGTGGCTCCGCGCACACGGTAGACGTAAGAAAAGCCAGAATGGGCAAAAAATATGAAAATATTGTTTTTATTTTTTGTATCATGAATTAATATATAGTTTTCTGAGTTCAATAAGTATTCATCTTAATATGCTATTTCAAATTGTTTTTTAAACATTTTTGAAATTTTTGTAGCATGGAAAAGAGGGTGGCGGTTTTGACACATCATGGGGGTTGATTGAACATTTATTTCTGCTTTCGTTGTGAGAAATAGTTAGAAATTTGCGTTTTAGTGTTGAACACAGTGTTTGTTGTAACAATTGAAGGTGGAATAGAGTCAAAATATTGTTTGCTCAGCATATGGACCAGGCACCAGGACCAATGCACTGAATACTTAAGACCTACTTCTTGTAAGTTTCAACTGTTCATCTTTAGGGAACATTTTCTGAAAAATGATTGAAAGAAAGATGCTTAAATGTTAAAAGAGCATGTAGAACACTAGTTTCTATACTTTAAAGGGGCAGATTTATAAAATGCTAAATTCTTTAGACACTATTCTTATAAGTGTTAGTATGTTTAACATGAAAACCGATTACAATAGACATAAATTTATATTTAAAAAACTAGTAATATTTTTTAAAAACTGCTTCGTTAAAATGCATATAAAATGAATCAACCCTGCCATAAAATTTCAAGTGTGTAAATTAAATGGTTTCTGAGGAAGATTTCCTTACATTAACACTGGCGATGTAGCCCGTTCCGGCTCCCCTTGAGGTCCGTTAGTGCTGTTTGAAAGTCCGATAAGTTTGGTGCAGTGATGGAATACCCGCAATTGTGTCCCTAGAATCGGACCGTGCGGATGGGAAGAAATGTAAGCCACGTATAAATCTATCAGATTAAAAGTTTTCGGACTGAATCTTGGTAAATATATCAGAACAAAGGTAGTTGTGCCTTGCAGGAGATAATAAAAGTATTTTAATTTTTATGGATTCTTTATATGAAGACTAACGACAATATCAAAATGTTCTGGACATTTGCTCCAAGTGATTTCTTTAAATTTGCTGCTGGAATTGAGTGAGAATTAAAAAAAAAAGTCCCGATTTTAATTGAAACCCATGAAGTTTTGAAACTTTCAAATTTATTTTCGAACCTACTCTACATCTATAGTATTAAAACATGAGATTTCCATTGCCATGCAATTTATCTCTCGATTGTCGATATTTAGGTGCTGTCAGGCACTCTTTTAAAAATAATGGTTAAAATAATGGTAATGGTTAATAGTGGTTAAAAGTAATGGTTGAGTAATAAGCGACAGTAAGGGGAAAATTATAACGTTGAGAACTTTAGTCCATTGCTTGTCGTAAAGATGTAGGGGAGGGAGTATGCAACGGTAGAAAGCTAAACGCCGGTTTGATTACTACTAGTAGTTTATTCTGTGCCCTGATTGCAAGTACAGCGTTACACGTCCTACAACGGTTACGAAGTCTAGCACTCAGTCAGTCTTTGCAATGAGAATAAAGAAGGAGGCAGGCAGCGGCGGCGAAGACAGACTAGCAGCAGGTCGTTCGCGGTCTTTGAAATGTTCTGCAAGCTATTCCTGAAACGTCTGGACCCGATGAACTGGACCAACTCGGGTGGCGGTCGAAGAGTTACTAATCAGACGACGGTCAGAGGGCACGGTACTAAGTACGACTCCCGCGGCAGTCCATAGGGTGAGACCCGTTCCCACGACCAGGTCGTCAAAGAACTTGCCGAGTCAAATGATTACCTACAATAGCATTTCCATTATTCAGCACGAAAGAGAAAGTCTTACTTAAGTACTCCTGGATGTGCTAGACCCCGCGTGCCCGGTTGTATCATAAATATACATTACGAAGGATGTTTATCAGGCTGAATTGATTGATTGATTTTTTCGTGTTTCCGGGCGCGTCAACGGCTTTAGTCATTTGTCCCGTAAGTGTTGTGCATGTTTTTTCTCGGGAGATGACGGTGATCTTCCCCCGCGAGGGGGAATGGCGAGATCCGGCGCCGACCTACCATCGGCTAGTGGGGTTTCCCCCTAACCAGGACTCTCCCACCAGCGGGGCACCGCCCCAGCCGGGACAAGCTCTAAGCTCCCAACCGGTCTCCCGGAATATGTGACAGTGTAGTGCATGTTAGTGTGTGTGTGTGTGTGTGTGTGTGTGTGTGTGTAAGGGGAGATGATAGGACAAGGAAGAGGAAGGAAAGATCGCGCGCGATCCGTGGCCCGTTTGGTAGGGTACTGCTCCGGCTTTCGCCTGGTGTTGATCGGAGAAACCACGGAAATTATCACGCTGAACATAGCTGAGATAGACCCACGTAAAACTTCTGCAATTAAAATGTCGTTTGGAAATTATTAAAGTAGCCCCTGCGCTGTCGTCTAATTCGGGTGATTGCCTGCAGTTCATGTCTTTTTTATGAATTTTAATTCTTTGATATTTGAGTTATGCCAATATTTTATGCCTTTCGCTCAAATTAATGTTTTTATAATTTATTTTTCTAGCACAGTCGTGTTTAATGTTTCCTGTATCGGTATTTCTGTTTTTAGGAGCTGAAGGTCAAGACATGTCTATGTTATCTATTACATTATTATTAAATGTGTCTTCGAAACTCTTGTTTTCAATTTTTATCCGTTGATTCCCGCCGTGGTCAATGGAAGGGCAAATGGTAGAATGGGGCGCTACCTCGCTCCAGTGGCGCCTCCTCACTCTGGCCCTAGGGCGTTGGCAGTGAAAGAATGTGTTAACCCCCACACTACTCGTTTTGCTTACATATTTAGAGTAAAAATGAATTATGTAACAATTCTTATTTATTTCAAATTATAATGTTGGAAGAATGAGGAAAAGATTGTCGCAAAATAACAATAAGGATGTTGTATTTCGTATCGCAAAGACTGGAATAATACATTTTAAAGTATTTATAAAGACATGCTCGTGCGTTTCCCATTTTTCACTTCTCGTTTTAAAAATTCAATTCTGAAATTATCAGGTTACGACACTATCATTCATTCTTCATTTACTTGTTTCTTTTCTTCATACGACAGTAAGGGAAAGTAATTATTTAAAACTATTGTTCCACTTTTTCACTATCCTTACCACAGTATAACATTAATTTCATGAGTACCTCTAAGGACGGCAACGCGCAACGAGAATATCACAATCACGGACGCTCGCTCTCCAGCAGGCCGTTAAATAGAGATCCAACGTCTTGGCGCGCTTTGTCCGTGAGTGGAGGGACGTCGCGCGCATGCGTTGATGCCTCCCGATCCCACCTGAAGACGTTGGAGGCATTCGCCAACGGCCTAAGCTGCGCCACGAAGAGCGGAAAACGAGCAACAATTCTGCGGCAGTAAACGGCGTTTATATATCTGATGCTTTCTGGACCAGAAAGAGGTGGGTCTACTCTAGTTGGGTGGCACGTATGGGATGTGAGGTGAGGATAAGAGTGCGAGCAGCCAGTCTAATCATCTGGAAACAGACATACCAACGCGAGCCCGAGCGAAGGGCGAGAGATTTACAGATTACATTCGCTAAAGTTAACTGGAAGACTCTTTCTATTACACGAAATTATTTCACGAAATTAAAGATGACCAATACGTGGTTTAAAGAAGTTGAAAGGGACTTGAAGGAGCTCAGAATTACACCAGCAGACGTTACTGAGCGGTCTTCAATAAGGATCAAACTTAAAAATTCCCTAGGATTTGAGGACAAACCCAAAAACAAGACGGGAGCCATTTGGTCTGAGGAGAGGAAAGAGAAAAATCAGGCCAGAATTAAAGAGACATGGAAGCAAAGAAAAGAGGTATAAAGTTGAAATAAACGTGGTCGATAGTGCCTCATTCGAAAAATAAATAATATTAAGCTGACCACGTGGCGCAGACAGAGAAACAAAGGAAGTGACAGAGAAAGTGAGATTGAGGCAGAAACTGAGAGAGACAGAGGGAGACAGAGAGAGACAGAGAGAGACAGAGAGAGACAGAGAGAGTCAGAGAGAGACAGAGAGAGACAGAGAGAGTCAGAGAGACAGAGAGAGACAGAGAGAGTCAGAGAGAGACAGAGAGAGACAGAGAGAGACAGAGGGAGACAGAGGGAGACAGAGAGAGACAGAGGGAGACAGAGAGAGACAGAGAGAGACAGAGAGAGACAGAGAGAGACAGAGAGAGTCAGAGAGAGACAGAGAGAGACAGAGAGAGACAGAGAGAGACAGAGAGAGACAGAGAGAGACAGAGGGAGATAGAGGGAGATAGAGGGAGACAGAGGGAGACAGAGGGAGACAGAGAGAGACAGAGAGAGGCAGAGGGAGACAGAGAGAGACAGGGTGGCAGAGGGAGACAGTGAGAGACAAAGAGGCAGAGAGAGAGAGAGAGACAGAGAAAGACAAAGGGAGACGGAGAGAGGGAGATGGCATGAGTCGGTGCAGAACGGGACAGTCGGGTTCCGGGGCGAGCGCTGGTGGCGCGTGGGCGGGGTGGCGGCGGGCAGGGGGAGAGGGGGCGTGGCGGTGCAGGGGTGCCGTGTCCAGGGAGTATTAATCTCCTTGGCGCGGGCGAGGTGCGCGCCGGATAAGGGCCATTTGTAGCCCTGGGTCTCCGGGCGTCACGCCTTCTCCCTCTAACTGCGCGCGACTCCTACATTGGCCCTGCGCACTAGTAGCCTGTGCGGGCGCAGGTGCACGGAACTAATTGCGATTATTAACAAATTCTGCGACTCTACAACGTCATCAGTACAATTTGAAAAAAGTAAATTTTGCAAGCCAATATTAATGGCCCATTACACAGGCCAATATTTATGAGCGCATACTAACGGGCTTGGAATCGACGACGGTTCTCTCCTTATCTTTCTTTCTTTTTCCCTTTCTCTGTTTTTTCTTGCTCCCATACTACGTACGTACGTTGTATATGAAAGGTATGTGAAATTGATCAAAGAAAAAGAACGATTCTTAAGCTCAAAACTTGTACTGTATCTCCCTGATACCAAAACGTTGGATGAATTTTGTTTCTATATGCAGTAAAAATGTTCCCTAATACGTTGTGTTGCCAGAATTTATTATGTATGTGTTCTTAAAACTTGGTTTATGGCAAAATCTTCAATCATTAAGTCCTCTAGCATGCCCGTCTGTGAAGAACATTAGCTGTTCAATCTAAGCAGAATTTCCACCAAAATTGATATTCCGTGATCGATGAGGGTGATGTTGCGACCGCTTGAATTCGAAAAGGATACTTTGTTTTTTTGTACTTTATGTTAAGCCTCAACGACATTTATAACTTTTTGTTTCAGAAAAAGCTCCAATCTAAATGCTTTCTCGGAGGTTGCGAAATACACTTATAAAAATCAGGCACGTCACATTTTCGTTGAACTCTCTGAATTTTCGAAAATTACATGTTACAAATAATGCAAAAAAACATGTGCTATAGCACCAAATTTAAATAAAAAATTTCTGTTCCATTGTTTAGAACTTTCAGTGTTCGAAGTTTCCGCAAACCCTTAGCGATAATGTTTCGTCTTTCAATGCTTATTGAATGCTTTAAAACCGCCGCAATCCGTAATATTTTCGTAGAAAATTTTGCGCTCTCTTACAGCTTCACTACTCTGAAGAAGTTGAATCATATTTTTTGTATCTGTCGATGAAGAGAACAATTCGGAGAAACATAGTGAATGCTGAACTAGTTCTGAGAAAAATGATGTGTTGAATTCACAGAATGAATTGAAAGTTCAGACAATGTTAATAATAGGTCTTTAAAATATATAAGAAACTGAAATAATTTTTAAATAAACTTTCAGACAATGATCGTAGTATGTTGGCAAACACATTTAGAATTACTTTTTAAATAAATAAAATATTTCTTTAATAATTTCCCAAGACGGCCGTAGACACATTTCATTAGTAGGATAGGCTTCAGCGGTAGTATTAAATAGGAACTTGTCTATTCGACGACTTTGCATAAAATGCACAGCTGCCAACGTTTCGGACGTCAGACTGCGGCATTTCCCAGGGCAAAAAGTATTTCGCCCTGAAGAATATCGTCCGGAAAGTTGGCCACCATGCTTAGGTATCATTGTTTCCCAGACACCCAAGCTTGTACCGTATAATTGGTTTTTCTCGAAATGGTATTGGTGCGCGTCTGAACCGGTCTGTGCGGGAGCCAAGGACTGACTCCCGCTTCGAGGTCTCAAATCGTCAGGCGCCCGCAGCGATCACGTGTTCTATGAGGCCTCGAGTCCAACCACGGGAGAAACTTTTTGTTATTTCTTCCTAGTGCATTGTATTGAGGTATTTCACCCACTAATCAGCTAGCTACTCAAGCTACTCAGATTACTCGAAGATCTGAGTGACACGCTTCTTTTCTGTGAGTTTTAGCCCACTTGTTACGGAGATTTAGTGACCGCGATTTGGAGTTATAGCGAACAACGAAAATGTCCGTCCAAAGAAAGCGAGTAAATATTATCTAAATTTCATACCGGGGGGAGGCGGGAGGGGATTTTTTCAACTCCATGAACCGAGAGAAGTGGCTCAGGGCATCAATTGATATCACTGCCGTGCCTCTCACTCTGAGGTCCTAGGTTCGAGTCCCGAACTAGCTAGCTAGTTCGAATTCAGTTGCTGCCTGGAGTGGCCGACTACTCTCAGCCGGCTCCCGCTTCGAGGTCTCTAAGTGACAGGCGCCCGCAGCCACTAGGCGTTCTATGAGACCCGCAGTCCACACCGCGGGAGGGCGGCTGGCTTTGTGATGGGCGACAATGAACAGCCGAGAAGAAGCAACTTTGCGGGGCCCATTTGTCACAGCCATCAGTGCGCTAGTCAGGTCATAATGGGCCGGAAGCGGCGCTAATGCCGTTGCGCACGGCGCCGCCCCTAATGGAGCGATCCTGTCGCCCGCGGCGGAAATCTACGGGCTGTCCGTAAGGTAAGATTATTGCGGTTACGAATCATTTGGAAAAATATCCTCTTCAAATTCTTTGTAGCAGTTGCAGCCTGGGAGTTGCCGTGCTGCGAGTGCGACTACATACGGGGATCAGAACGGGTTTCAGGGAATTGTTTGCCTTTGGGGCAATGATAGATAATATGCAAGTAGAATAAATAAATTTAATTGCTTGATAATTGAGTACAATTGATTTTGATTTATAAAAAGCCGGAGGACCATTGATAGTTTATGACGTTAATGATTGCTCTTCTTTCTTGAAGTACACTTGGCAGCTTACTTACAGTTTGAAGCAAGGAAAGCAACAACCCAAATCACTCGGCTGAGTGTGTCGCTGTCCGGGCTGAGGTAGGCTCCAGGCAGTTCGGTGGTGCGAACTGGCATGGGCGCGGACTCAGATGACCGGAGCTGGTGGTGGAGTTTGCCGTGAATTCGGCCAAGTGGTGGCTGCGGCTCGCGAGTGGCACGAATTTGAGGCTGGTTAGATATGGCCGTACTAATCGCCTTGATAGGCGAGGCAGGAACAGTCGACCTTGATGAGTTTTGCGAGTCAGTTTGACAAGTGCGAAGCAATGTAGTTAGCGAAGTTCTGTTTAGTCTGTTCTTCCTGTTGTCTGTTTGTACTGGTTGTCGTTTGGTTGTTGTCTCTCTGTTGTCTCTCTGTGAGCGAAGTCGCAGTATTTATTATTGCGGGTGTGATTGAGGCCTTGGAGGGGAGAGTCACGTGGCTGTGACTTGGGCCTATGGTAAGGCGGGAAAGTTTGGAGTGCCCGCGATCGGCTCCCTATACGTGATGTGCCTTCGGGGGGGGAGTGTCACGTGACATTGGCGGCGTTTGGGAGCAAAGACGGTGGCACGTGGGTGTACGCGATGGCGGCCCGTTTGTATTTGCGATTTTAACGGAATAGAGGCATCTGGCATGCAGGTGGCCAGGGAGCGGGGCGGCGTCGGCAATGCACCTAAAGCTCTTTGTCGGCGAGATACATTGACAGGCTTATTTTTGCGAGAGAGGCCCGAAGCGATTCCCAGAAATGTTTGTACACATTTCTGGGTGGCTTGTCAGGTAGCGAGCGATGGGGAGAGGGCCCCGCGTGCCGGGGTGGCCTAGCCGCCTAATGAGGGCTTAGACCCCAGCTGGCGACGCCGAGATGCGGCGGTCATTGTACTGGGCGGGCGTGGGCCCGTGCGGTTTGCGCGGAAGACGCTGTAAATTAATTTATTGCCCTTTTGTAGTAGTTTCCGAAGTGTAGAAGCGTGCCGGCATGCACAGAGAGCGACTTGTGAGGGGTTGGTGAAAGTTCGCTCTGGACGGCCGCGCGGGAAGAAGCTATTAGGGGCTGCGCCTTGGCGGCGAGACTAAACATTTGATTGCGAGATTGAACATTCTTTGTCATTTCATTGTGGTACATTGTATAGTGATATTGAGTCCACGGTGCGTAAGATACCCTAATGACAGTAAGTCGTAAGTTACACGCTTCTTTTTGACTTTTTGAAGGTAATGTTACTGCGGTTAACAGTTACAAAAGTACTCTTCAAATTGTTTGTCATCTCTTCCTATTACATTGGGAATAGTCCCGTGGGAGGCACATCCCTCCGATCACTCGAAGTTCTGACTTACACGTTTCTTTTTGGCGAGTTTTAGCGAACAGTGTTTTTTCAATTCTGTCAACTGGAAGAAGTAGCTCAAGGCATCATTTTTTGTCTCTGCAGTGCCTCTGTCCTGGTGGCCCTAGGTTCGAGTCCTGAAACTGGCTGGCTAGCAAGCTAGTTTGAATTCAGTCGCTGTCTGGAGGAGAATTCTAGCGGCTGAGCCTGCTCTGAGCGGTATTTTCGCATCGTTTCTCCGATCAACACCAGGCGAATGCCGGAGCAGCACCCTAATCGCAGAGCGTTACTGCCGAACGTTGTAATTTATTTCATTCTACACAATAATTAAAAAAAGAAGAACATTCTTGGCCACAGTCTATGGCAACGTTACCATATGGACATGAGTTTTGTTTTGAACAGAACCCGCCCCTTTGGTAAATAGCCTACCTCACTGTTCACCAACATGTTTCGGTTTCTGACAGAGAGAATCTCACGGGAACAATTTAAAAAACAAGGCCCAAAAAATTAAGAAATGCGTCAGTAGTTAGTATTCACTTATTCCTCAATTATGATTTTCCTTCACTAACCCGGGAATACCGAGCGAATTGACTCAGTGCGTAGCGCGCTGAGTCTGGATTCCATCCTCGGGCCGGCCAACCTAACCAGGATTTTTCGGGGTCTCCGTCGTTCATAAAGCAAATGCTGGGATGGTCACGATCAATCCGTTGCCACCACCCATCATTATTCTATCAACTTATAACGATATTATTATTATTATTATTATTATTATTATTATTAATAATAATAATAATAATAATAATGTTCTGATTTACTCCTAAGAAAACCCAATTGGGTCACCTAACTTTCACAAGAAGAGGCCCAAAGAAAAGTGAGAGAATGGAAAATTTGGAAGGTTTTGGAAGGAAATTTGAAAGCGGTGAAAGGTCGGTAAGTAGAATTATTCCAGCACTTTTCACTAAGAATTTGAATCACTTGAGTTCGAATAAAAAATCTATATTGTGACGGACCGGGGTTCCGATCCTGTGCATCAGTAAATTTATTGAAGGGGTCAGGGTTTCTTTTTTGCGAATGGGCTCCGGGGTAGGGTAAACATTGATACGACTTCCAAATATAATTAACATACACAACTTTATTTCAATAATCATACAATAACCTTGTAACTCTTTTAAACTTGGACCCAATACCTAGAATCACTGTCTTACCCGTTTACCTAATAATCAAGATATTCTAATATGATCAAATTCAACCTGCTGGTCGTCTGGCAGCGTTGTTCAAGTCCGGTTCATGCCCACCAGACGTTCGGCACCACTCGGCGCTGGTCGGCTGCCGCTTCGGCGTGTCCGTGGAGCGACCGTGGCGTTGCTGCCTCTCCCCCTCCACGCGTCCAACCGCCCTCGGTTCGGCGTTGCTCGTCTCCGAATTACGCTGCCTTGTTCAGTCACCTCAAATATGAACTTCACTCACAATGCTAAAAATGACGATGCTGCTTCTTGCGTCATGTTAGTATTAAGCCACACGATTCTCCTGCCAGCTTTTACAATATCATTCACAGTCGTTAGCTTCCACACACTGATCACGTTAGATGCAGTCCTTGCCTCAATTACTCTCGTCGAACCTCTCACGAATGCGTCGCCTACACTTTACTAATATCTTCACTATTGTATTGTTCACTCATGAGTCTTTGATATCACATCTTACGCATCAGGCATTAAATGTTCAGCCACGTCCCGCGCAACACGTGCGCTCCTTTCCACTGCCTAGCTATTACTACAATTACTCTTGTCGAACCTCTCACGAATGCGTCGCCTACGCTTTACTCATATCTTCACTATTGTATTGTTCACTCACGAGTTTCTGATATCACCTATAACATATCCGGCATTAACTATTCAGCCACGTTCCGCGCAATACGTGCGCTCCCCTACACTGCCTCGCTATGACTACCCTGCTCTCGC
This sequence comes from Teleogryllus occipitalis, assembly GCA_011170035.1. NCBI lineage: Eukaryota > Metazoa > Arthropoda > Insecta > Orthoptera > Gryllidae > Teleogryllus > Teleogryllus occipitalis. Next base: position 121,763 of record BLKR01014974.1, on the reverse strand, counting down.
CTCCCCGTCCGTTAAGTCTCGTCGGTCGCGCGACCCCTTTCTCGCGCTAGGCGATAGCCGCCAACTGACGCGCCATCCGAATCGCAGAGGCTGCTTTTCGTTTCGTCTGGAAACGCGGCGCGTTTCATCCGGCGCGTTTCAATATAAATAAAAATGAATTGCCGAAATGTATGTAAGCGTATAACTTTCGAATGAATGCTCCAAATTGTATAATTCTAGTATGTGTGTGTGTGTTTGTGTGTATGTGTGTGTGTGTGTGTTCATTATTGTCAGAATAAGGTTTATATACAAGAAAATTTTAAAAAATCAAACAGAAAAGTTTTAAAAATCTCATAATATGAAAAGTGAGTAAGTGAACGAGACAAAAAACTGTGATAGATCTTCAATATATTAACAAATTATTAAAAGAGCAAAAGGGAGAGGAGGAAAGAGATAAGAAATAGAACAAAAGAGAGGGGGAAGAAGGGAAGGAGAAAAGTGGGAAGGTAAAAAAGAGAGAGACAGAAGAAGAGAGAAAGGGGAAAGAGAGAGAGGGGGGGAAAGAGAGAGTGGTGGGAAAGAGAGAGAGGGGGAATGAGTGAGAGGGGGAGAAAGAGAGAGAGGGGGAAAGAGAGGGGAGTGGGGGAAAGTGAGAAAAGGAAATGAAGAGATAAGGAGAGAGAATGAAAGAGAAAAGAAGAGAGAATGAAAGAATAAGAGAGAATGAAAGAGAGGGAAATTAAGAGAGAGAAGGAAAGAAAGAGAGAGGGGAAAAGAGAAAGGAAGAGAGACGGAGAAGTCACGGAGAAAAGGGAAAGAGAGAGAAAAAAAGAAAGTGAAAAAGAGGGAGGGAAGGAGAAAGAGGAAAAGAAGGCAGAGAGAAAAGAGAGGGGAAAATATAGGAAAAAATATATAGGCAAAAAGAGAGAAAAAGAGATACGGAAAAGAGAGATACAAAGGAGAGGGGGGGGAAAGAACGGGAAAAAGAGAGAAGTGAGAAATTAGAGGAGGAAAAGGGAATGGGGTAAGGGAGAGGAAAAAAATAAGGAAAAAGAGAGGGAAACGTTAGAGTGAAAGAGAGAGGGAGAGAAACAGAGGAAAAAGAGAGAGAGAGGGCAGGACAACGTCTGCCTGGTTCTGCTGGTGATAAATAATGATAGCCGGCGGCGCTAGCCGAATGCGGTTACTACGCTCCGTGAAGTCACGAAGGTTAAGCGCATTCGAGACTTGCGGGTTCGTGGTTGGGTGACCGGCCAGGAACCCCGGGACCTAACGTCGTCGAGCCCCTGGCCGAAGGGATAAAAGGCAATGACTGACTGCGACGTGACGAGACTTGACAAATATTAAAAAGTAGCACTTTAATGGAGGATTACTCCCCTGTGCTAAAGCGCTTAACGCCCCTTAAGGGGGCTTGGAGACGCGTTGCGTCAAGGTGGAGACGCAACAAATTAAAAAAAAAATTAAGTTAACGTAATAAATAATTAAGGTGCTGTTGATAAATAATTAAGTTCATTTAATTATTTAATTAAACGAGTAAATATTACCTTTTAGATTTTCCTGGACCTAAAGCCTCTGTAGACAGGGTATTATCTCTTATGAATAAGATGTGACCGAGCACAGCTTATTCGTATTTTTCATATTAGACATGAAAGAGAAACATATTCGTTATACCCTCACTGTAAGACTCTCCTTTTGCACAGTTGGCTTTGCCAAACTTACTTTGGGGTATATAAAATTGCTCGTCTCTATTTGATTTCATTTTAAACGTTATTTATTATGATTCTTATTTCATAAGCCTTTTTGCTCATTAATGAAATAAATAGCTTGATAGATGGTTGCAATAAATTGTTAGAATTTGAATGATGGAACAACGGAGTAAAGAGAGGCAGGCAAATTGAAGATCCCCATAAAATCAACCGCGAATTAGCTCTGTCCATATCAATAGCTTCACCATGCGGACGTTCTGTTGAGCTCCCTTTTTTAATAATTGTAATAGAAGTAAATCCAGGAATGTGTGTTGGCATTTTGTTAGCAACGCTATATATCAATCTGTAGTTCGCTTACAGACGCACACAAGTTTTCGATTACTCTGGAGCGGAGAGTTCTAATTTTCAAATGTTCGCATTGTTATGCTTTTATTCATATTCATTTCATTCGTTACATAGAGTAAAAGGGTAGGAAGCAGTTCTTGAAACTCAAGAAAATGCGGGGGAATTTTTAACTCTCCCCCAAACGTCACATGCAGTTTATACTGGATTTGGCAAAAATAAGTTTCCACAAGTATCAACGAGGATTTGATCCTCGGAAATCCATTCAGAGGGAGAAGCTGACCGACGTGACCACACCCCCACCAATCGCGAAGAGGAGCAGGGTAGTCGGGTGCGCCAGCAATCTACTGCTCACCACTAAGGAGATTAGCCTGACTAATGAGCCTGCCCATCGGCTCGCAGTCCTCTAGTGGCGCTGCAAACTGTGAACGGTCAAATATTTGAGACACAGTGCACAACTGCAACGCCGCAACTCTGTACACTGTACGAACGTGGAGAACTCATTGGAACAGGAGAAAGGGGAATGTTGAAAGACGGAAAATTGTTACTATCTCGCAACGGAGTAGAGAGAAAGTGAAGTAATGCTGCGCAAAAAATGGCGAATTTACGACAGAAAAACTCATTACAGGGTTCTGGCAAAAGTGGATAAATACAGATGCTATATTTAGAAAAAAAATTCTAACACGTAGTGTAGCCAGAATCTATGCTTCGTGGGTTGTTGATACCAAAAAATTGAACGACGGCGAAACGTCTGTCTGTCCTTCCGTCTATCTGTCCGTCTGTCTGCCTGTCTGACCATCCGTCTGTGCACAACGGACGCATTAACCGTTCTGCAGCTTTTCTCCAAAATGGATATTCCTCAATCGATTTGACTGATGTCGCGGCCTCTTGAATTTAAAACCAATATTTTAACTTTACAGGGTTCTTTACATGAAGTCCCTGTGACATTTCCAAGACAATTTAAAAAAATAGCACCACTGTTTTTGATTAAATGTTGTTGGATAATGTAAAGGACGTTTAAAAAATGCTGCTAGTTTGGACGTTTAAAAAATGTTCGTTAAAAATCTGATCTTTCGATAATTGCAAAAGTTCGAAATTGTTCCCAGTCTTTCTACAACTAAACTATAAAAGATATAGTTTTTTTCCTTAATGAAATTTGTATAATGATGTATTTCGAAAAACGATCTTGGAAAGTTTTTCAAAAATTTAAGGGCTTTTTGCGTAATTTTGCGTGAAAATACTGGTGAGAAAGTACGTGCTGTTTTAGCACCACTAATTTCAAAGGGTGGTCGTTATTTTGTCACATAAGGAAAATGCAAAAGGTGCGAACAGATCTATGCAACTTGCACATTTATCAGAGAAAATTGATTAATCACGACTAATGTCTCTGTTATTATCATTATCTCATTTCTGGGGGCGCAGAAAAATTGTGAAGTTCCATATTGATGAGTGAATATTACAATAACAGTTTTACGTAATATAATATATTAACTACCATACAATTTGTCTTTATGAATTATTACTGGGTCCGAAACTGCTCACGAAAAAAAGTCATCTTAGATCATATATCGTGTGTTGTTAAAAAAAGTTTCAATATTTTGAGGTTTATTTTGGACAAAGGATATGATAAGAAATTATCAAGACGATTACATACAATAGAAAATAACCATACTTGGTTCATAAGTTTTATTTACTGATACTCGGGTAGTTGATTTGCGGCGATTATATTGTTGCCATCAACACAATCCCTTTAATTTTCGCCTTGAAATATACAAACGCGTGTACAAAAGATAAATTATTTGTGTAAAAAATAACATTTTACAAATAATATAGTGCACAAAAAATGGCATTTATTACAGCAGATTACAAAAAAGTTAAGTTGTCAACCCAGCAAAACAAGTGGTAGTTCATATGGTAAAGCGTAAAATTAATTTAACTGCTCTTGTAGAGATTATATTCAGAGTAAACAAAAATGTGAGCGTTGCATTTCTCTTCAGAAACACACACACACACACACACACACACACACACACATACGAGTATATATATATATATATATATATATATATATATATATATATATATATATATATATATAGAGAGAGAGAGAGAGAGAGAGAGAGAGAGAGAGATAATATAACAATTTTATCCCTAATGTTTTTTTGCTGCAATAATCCCTGTTCACAGTATTTCCTAATACATGATGCTGGTTTTCAAACTCAAAATTCAACCACGTTGTTAGCGGAATATGTCCGGGCAAAAAACATTTAGGATTATAGGATAATTATTTTAAAAGGTTGAGCTTTTAATGGAAATTTAATAGAATTTGTAATTGTGATAGTCAATAGACTATCTTACTGCTGGTATGACAATTATTTAAAAAAATATATATCATCTATCCGTTGTGGTCAAGGTCGTGTATAGGTCGCAATTTGCATTCAAAGAGCTTTCAAGCTTGTCCTTACTATTTAGACATAATATTAAATATATTTGCAAGAATGTCAAATGAACAAAGATGCAACATTTAGAAATGAAATCTTTATCATTTGTATGAGGGGACTTTAGCGAAACAAGAAGTTAAATACAAATCTCTACTGTTCATTGATACAGGAGAACTAATTCTTAGAAAAAGGAAGTCGTACACAAATGATTTACTACAGAGTTTAGGACTTGCTTAATTTTTTCAACTAGACTAATTATATATAGAACAAACGATCTATTGAAATATTCGACTTTTTACTAGAAAAATACAAAAAACTTATAAGTTGCTAAAATAAATATTTTTAGTAACAAACGCTTGTAAAAATTATTCCATGTGTTTACACAATAGTCATGAAACATGCCTCTTCAAGACTTGTTGCTGTAATTTCAGGACGATAAATATGTTGTTTTTATGGATCTATTTATTGTTTTAAGTATTTTTATTATGTCAATTGTATGATGGAGATTTCGGTGTATCATTTCTTATGGTATAAGAAGTTTCATTCCATTAACGATTGCATTTTATCGATGCATCAACCTGCCAGGACATCGTTAAGAAGCTGAAAACTACATTGCTTGGTATGTGGACATTAAAAACGCTTTTCTTCTCCCGTAACGAAGTATTTTTTATGTTTCTATAGTAAAAATGATTATCAAGTAAACTAACTTTTAACTATCGGAATAAATCGATGCTAATATAAATTCTCGATAACTCTGTTCAGAAATGTTTTTTTTCATTCCTGCTACGTTTATTCCAAACCCTTCTCGATGCTATTCTCAAATATTATAAGAAAAAAATGTTCATTTAAAGCATTTTTTGCTTTAGAGTCTGAAAATATACAAGTTCCTTTGTTAGATCTGAAAATATTGTAAGAAATTCAAAAACGACAACTCTCCCGATCGCAAAAAATTTGAGGAAAAATACAGTGATATAAAGGTAATTTTGTAGCGAAGTTAAAAGAAAATTAGGCAATTGCTGATTTTCATAACACTTTAAATTTTTAATAAAAAATAACAGCACATCTTTTGGAAAATAAATATTTAATTTTCATGTAAATTTAAAAGGCATAAATCATTAAATATCTTATTTGGTTTCAGGGTGCTTTCATCACATTGTTGTCTTTGTATAGGCTTTATTATGTGTAAATTACGATGAAGTAAGTAAATTACGAGAATAAGAGGAAGAAGAAGGATTCTCAAGAGCGCAAGTGTAAACTGCAGTGATGTGGATCAGGATAAAGGAAGGCGACAAAATTGCATACAATATGCGCTGCATATTTCTACCGTTAATCTGTAATCTCAAGAGCGCAAGTGTAAACTGCAGTGATGTGGATCAGGATAAAGGAAGGCGACAAAATTGCATACAATATGCGCTGCATATTTCTACCGTTAATCTGTAAAGAATGGATAAAGCAGTGGCATGTAGTGAAGTAAAGTGATGGGTAAAGAGTCGAGGAGCACATTTTAACCTATTTTTATACAATATTTGTTTGAGTTTTTCTTTTTTTGTTATTGTCATTAAGAGGGAGGAACAGGATAACTGTGAGAATTCTAAGGAAATATGTGCACAAAAATATGCCACAGGCGGGGATCGGTTCCAGAGCCAACCAGCAGTGGAAGGAGAGAGTGACAGCGACAGCACGATTCATTCACTAGGCGTCTACTAATAAAATCAATGCGCGATAATAAATAAGTTATACCTCGAATCTATTTCACTTGTCGATTGTCAGATAACGCACTTTATATTTACGCGTAACACGCTTTCGACCTTCTGCAGCCTCTAGAATATTGCTACGCCACATTAATATTAGAGAGACACATTAATATTAGAGAGGACACACTGGAGAGGAAGAAGGCAGAAAGACGGATGAGGATGAGAGAAAGTGTGATTGATTCTTTCGGGTTTCCGCGCGAGCCAACTGCTAAGATAATTAGTTCCGTAAGTATAGTACATGCTTTTAGCGCGGGAGATGGTGTTGATCGTACCCCACTGGATGGCGAGAAATGGCGTCGACATGCAGATCGGCAAGTGGGGGTATCCAAAACCACATTTCTCCCACCTGCGATGTACCACCCCGGAAGGGACACGTTTTTAGCTCCCGACTGGTCTCCCCATATGTATGATAGAGTAAGTGATGTAAGGGTGGTAAGTGCAGGTGAGTGTGAATGAAAGTAAAGAGTGAGGTTAGGTCAAGGAAGAGGGAGTCCGTGGACCGTTTGTTGAGGCACTTCTCCGGTGTTGATGGTGTCGATCGGTGTTGTTGATTTGAAAAACTGCGGAAAACTACCGATCAGAGTAGCTGGATGCTACAATTTTCTTTCAGGCAGCGGCTGGACCTCACATGTCTAGCTTATGTCGCAAGTTCTGTCGCTATGGAGACTTGAACACTAGGACCTCTGGATCAAAGGCACTACAATGAAACCTGTTAATGCCCTGAGCTATATCAGGCGGTGTGAAAATAAGAGGATCAAGAAGAAGAATTGGAAGGACGAGAAGCAGAAGAAAAAGAAGAAAAGGAAAATAACATAGAAGAAAAGGAGATATGATAAATAAGATATGTATGAAGGAAATTCTTTTATCTCAGCGCACGTAAGTTACAACAAACAGTCTGCAATCAGTAAACATTGATTGATTAATTGATTGATTGAATGATTTTTTCGTGTTTCCGGGCGCGGCAACTGCTTTGGTCATTAGTCCCGTTAGTGTAGAGTTTTTTTCTCGGTAGATGGCAGTGATCCTCCCCCGCTGGATGGCGGGATCTGGCGCCGTCCTACCGCCGACTAGTGGGTGTTTCCCTCACCAGGACTCTCCCACAAGCGGGGCACCGCCCCAGCCGGGACAAGCTCTAAGCTTACGACCGGTCCCCCGGAATGTGTGATAATGTAGTGAATGTTAGTGTGTGTGTGTGTGTGTGTGTGTGTGTAAGGGGAGAGGATAGGACAAGGAAGAGGAAGGACAAATCGCGCGCGGTCCGTGGCCCGTTTCTTAGGGTACTGCTCCGGCCAATCACTAAACGAATCGCATCTTCCTATACTTATTTTTCGCTCATAAAACATGTTTCAACGAAGGCTCTTTAGTAATTATGGAACATAATTAATGCTACATCATTTCATGATCTACAATGGAGTTGAGTCTTTTCCATATATATATATATATATATATATATATATATATATATATATATAAAAGAAAATATCAAAAACACAACTATAAACAAAAATATTTAGTTGCATGTAGTGTAGATCACCTCTTTTTTTACTTCACATCTTCCTCCTCAAACTCCTCGCCCCGCTCCCCCTCTCCACTTCACTTCCTCGTCCAAACTGCCCACCAATTGCTAACCCAACTTTACGGCGGGCTGTGCCCGTATTTCGCACTACGTCTGCCGGCGGCCTCCGCGTTCTTCAATTTGCTTTATCGGCCCCCTGGGAGCCCAACTCGCGTCTACCACCCCCGCATCGCCGAAGGAGTGGGAGGCCGTGGAGTCAGGGGATATTGACACACGGTGACATATCGATGCCCCCCACCTGCTGCTCAGGTGTCCACCAGAGGGAATTTCAACGTGTATTTTTTTTATTCTGTCACTCTAGCGACGGGTAAAAACTAACCACATGTTACCTAATTCGTTGCGTCTGTCTGATACCGTACATTTTATTCCTTTTTGGTTAGTGAGTCGTTTTTAGATGGGACTGACAAGCGTGTTTAACAACCTGATTGGGGAGCTAACAATTTTGTCAACTCGCAAAATTAATAAGAATCCTTTTTTCTGTTATTGTATTAAAATATAAATTCTAGTGCATACACACTTATGTTAAGCAGAAATACAATAATTGCAACTGTTAGGCGAACATTGGGCTCGAATACTGAAATATTTTGTATTTCGCGTGAGATGCAATTTTTGAACGATCTTTGTTTAATAATATTGTTGATTTTGAATGTAGAAAACATTTTAGAAAAATAAATATGTTAAGTGAAGAAGAATCGTAAAACTAAAAAAATGAAGCAATTAAATTTCAAAATATTATTCTCACTTTTAATTAAAATATAATCTTCAGAAAGTGTGTTATATTACGGTTTGGTATGTCATAGAATACAGAATAAATGAAGAAAATTCGTAGAAAAATCAATTTTTAAATTTTTGCCTTGAGCCATAACTACTGGACTATACTCTTTAAAACGACGAAATCCTTTTTTTATTCCTACATTCCTGTATTGTTTACATTCTGATATTATAAGGATTTGCATTCTTCCCATGTCTCGTTTTACGAAGTGGATGAATAGAAAAAATATTAAATAAAAATAAAGCAAAGCTAAAACAGAAAACAACAAATTTAATAATCGAGGAAGATGCTTAAAAGACAGAATAAAAATTAGAGGAGGAATGGACTAAGAAAAATATCTGCATCTGGGAATGTCCAGCATATTTCATAATTGAAGTCATTTTATACAAAGTAGATTATTTTCTGTCGTCGGGACATTGAAACATGATATCTCCAATTCTTTAAATGACGATTATTCTCGTTTTCTACAAAATGAATATTATTTGTTGGTGCGAGGATCAAAACTAAACATTTTGAAAATTACATCTCGAAGTAACTTTGGCTTTTCAAAAATTTCAACAAATATTTTCTTAAATTTCAGGAAACATAGTCGATAAAAATATATAAAGATGAGTGATACTATTCTTTTGGCGCCAATTGTTCTGATGTGAAAGATATTATAAAGATTTATGGCAAACATGAACTGAAGAGATGATAAGCATTTATATGAATGTGATAACTCTAATTTTGCCCTCACAGTATCCACACAAAGCCATATGTCCCGTCAACTTCGGTACGGACCAACTACCGTTTGCTTTACACCGGCCTCTCCCTCCGACTTAACCACAGGCATATAGCAGCTAAGCACGGTTTTAGATGATTCGAACCGACCCGTCATGTGTACACCCTGGTCAGGAATGTACAATGCCTTAGCGATCACGGTTAAACCAACATCTGGCATTCAGGAATGAAAAAATGCCTTTATGTTTCATTTAGGTTGTCTCTATCTATTGAAGAAATAAAATTTGAAAATTAGTGCAAAAAGATACAAATCAGAGTTGACTAGATATTATGTTACTTAATATAACAAGGGGCACTAGAGAGTTAACAACATTTTCACCGGATTCTGCAATATTAGTTGGTTCATAGATATTCATGGAACAACAATCCTCTTTTTGCTGAGAGGTTGTTATCAACGTACTTACAGTAGAGTGGCAATTCGATTGTTCTGGTTAAGTATCTGGAAAACATTTCACTGTTCTGATTACTTCTTATTCATTACTAATAGCAGATTGACTTGACTTAAGTCAGCTTACAATGTGTTTAGCACGACTGTAAACATGGTCGAAATAGCAACCACAAACTTCACGAACTGAATGATCACACTGATTATAACTTCAAATAACGTTGCCAACAATGAAGATTTTCCGCCAAATTGGCGCGTATGGGACAATAATGGTTCGAAAAGTTCTTGTTGACACTTGGCACATTTTTGTTAAGACTGCATATTTTTATGACTTTAAAATTATATTATTTGAGCATTGTTTCATTTATAAATGACAGTATAATTACGTTTAAAAGCTTTGAAAATTTCTGCAGATAAAGTGTTCCAATCTCTAATTGTTCTGTTACAAAAGGAAAATTTCCCAAGATCTGAATTTTGCTTCCTTGTTCAATTTTGTGGGTGTGATCGCTTCAGCCGAAATAGTTTGGTTTTTCTTGTCTAACTTGAATTTCCTTCCAAGCTGATTGACCTATGTACAGCTCAACTAACGCAAGAACATCGAAATATTGTATTGCATTAGCGTCTGCACGTAAGCAACTTGCTTGCGTGAGTTGAGTAACAAAGTCATGATATTGGATATTGGTCAAAATCGGATGTAAAAGCTTGAAAAAATTCTTGAAAGATCCTTATCATCTATGAAAAATTTTCAGAATTATTAAAATCTATATTCATAGGCGCAACATGGTTAAACAAAATTGAAACTGATGTAAGAAGCTAAAACACGATTTTTGAATTTGTACTACGAAGTGCTCCGAATTTCTTTGAATCTGAAGTTGAATGAATGTTGCTTTATGTCTGAAGAAGTGTTTCTTTACACTTCACATAGACAGGCAAAAGTGCTCCGAAAATAACATTTTTTTAATATTAAAAATCATATTTGAAGTGTAAAAATGCCAAAATAATCATATTTTGGTAAATTAATTCGTAATTTATATAATAATAATAATAAATAATTCGTAAATTAAAAAAACATATCCCTCAACAATATGGACTCCATATCTAAATTAGATAGGAGGGAGGTATGCCGAGTGTTCCATTTAAAACTGGTTTTGGGAATATTTTGAAAAGTGCGAATTGGATCAAGGAAAGTGGGAAATTAAAGTTGTTCATTCGAACAGTGTTTGGTATTATTAGTCAGTAGCTTCTTGTAAATTAATGAAAATGCATTTCCTTTTTTTCGATTTGAAGTGTACTTGTCAAAGAAAACAACTCATTTGTACTTTCTCACTACGGAGAAGGCAGAGAGTTGCATAATGCTGCGCGAAAAAAGGGAATGAATCCAGTTACTGTATTTAGAAAAAAACATCCCCTAACACGTGGTGTAGCCAGAATCCATGTTCTGTCGGTCCCAGATACCAAAATAGAGAATGACGGCAAAACGTCAGTCTGTTCATCCGTCCATTTGCCCGTCTGTAAACATCGCTAGCGGCTAAACCGTTTAGCCGATTTTCTCCGAAATTGATATTTCCCAGTCGATGTGGCTGATGTTGTGGCCTATTGAATTTCATATTGATGTTTTAATTTTTAGGGGTACTTTACATGATGCCTTTGGGACATTTAAAAACATTTCAAAGTAATGGCTCAATCGTTTTTGATTAAATTTTGTTCTTGGGTAGTATGAAGGACGTTTAAGAGAATGGTGCCGGTCTCACAATCGTTAAAAACTCTGATTTTGCGAAAAATGCAAAACTTAAAAGATTTTTGGCGTCTTCCTACAACTAAAATATTAAAGATAGACATTTTTTCCCTTAACAAAATCTGTTCCTTAAAGTAAGGTTTCGAAATAATATCATGTTTCGAAATAATATCATATATATATATATATATATATATATATATATATATATATATATATATGTGTGTGTGTGTGTGTGTGTGTGTGTGTGTGTGTGTGTGTGCAGAAGAATTCTGTGATAAACACAAATTTTATTAATCTAATTAGTAAAAATATTCATTTATGAAAATGTAGAGTATTGAAAATAAGAAAATAATGGTCTTTTGCGGCATTGGCCTTCGATGGTATTTCGATTACGATGGAAAGTTTGTTTCGCTCTGTAATTGATGTCAATGCTGTAATGTTGTTATTGTGTAATTTGATGAAAATAACAGTAATAACAGTAATAATAATTTTTCAAATACCAAGGGTAATACAAGGGCTCAAGGATCATTTCGAACCACAGGTTGCCTGATTACTCGGCAATGAAAGCAACTGCACGTAAACTAGGATACATGAATTACGTATTGAACATTTTACTACCACAATCATGCCCTTCATTTAAATGTAATTTAATGGAACGGGAACACTAAAGAGAAATGTGAGAACGCATATAGAAGGGACATGAAGATAAGAGAGGAATGTTAGACGTAAAAACTGTTAAAAATTGTGCAAAACAAAACCAAAAGTTTTTGTAAATTAATAGACAATATGTATTTTAGTAATGTCAAATTACACCATTGTCATGAAAATAAAAATGTAATTGGTTATTAAAGGTAATATACAAAGCTAAAATTCATTCCAACAGTCATTTGTAAACAACTTATAACTGCAATGAAATTCATTATTAATTTTTAATAATATGTAATGTATTCAAACATTGAAATTAAGCAAAATGAGCAGAAAATTCACCAGCGTTGAATCAAATACATTTGCAATGAAATATCTCTACTAAGCATGCAAAATATGATATATGACAGGAAACTTGCATTGAAAATAAATAATTGTTTCCAACGCAAACAAAAATATCAATCACAAAATGTAGTTTTGAAGCTTCGGGGAACCACAAGAACAAAATAAAGAAATGTTTTGAAATTGTTACACAAGAATACTATGTTTAAAGGATCACATTAGATCACTTACCTCTAAATCATTATCAAAAAAGGTGGGCATCGTAGAAGAATATGTAGGTCTTGTAGAAAAAATGTTGCAGAATGAGTAGTATATAGAAGCTGGTGTACGGTGTATGTTAAATGTATCAAAATCTTCTTGGTAAAACAGCATAGTATCAAAATCGTAGATAAAATGGAGTAGTATCAAAATCATCTGGGTAAAAGGGGTATTATCAAAATCCTCTGGGTCCAAATGGCGTAGTATCAAAATCATCTGGGTAAAACGGAGTAGTATCAAAATCATCTGGGTAAAACGGCTTAGTATCAAAATCATCTGGGTAAAATGGTGTAGAATCGAAATCCTCTTGGTAAAAACAGTGTAGTATCAAAATCATCTGGGTAAAATGGTGTAGAATCGAAATCCTCTTGGTAAAAACAGTGTAGTATCAAAATCATCTGGGTAAAATGGTGTAGAATCGAAATCCTCTTGGTAAAAACAGTGTAGTATCAAAATCATCTGGGTAAAATGGTGTAGAATCGAAATCCTCTTGGTAAAAACAGTGTAGTATCAAAATCATCTGGGTAAAATGGTGTAGAATCGAAATCCTCTTGGTAAAAACAGTGTAGTATCAAAATCATCTGGGTAAAATGGTGTAGAATCGAAATCCTCTTGGTAAAAACAGTGTAGTATCAAAATCATCTGGATAAAATGGTGTAGAATCGAAATCCTCTTGGTAAAAACAGTGTAGTATCAAAATCATCTGGGTAAAATGGCGTAGTATCAAAAGCAACTGGGTAAAACGGAGTAGTATCAAAATCATCTGGGAAAAATGGCCAAATATCAAAATCTTGTAGGTAGAACGGGTTCTCAAAACAATCTTAGTAAAACTGAGTTTAAAAAATGTGGATAAACAGCGCAAAACATTTTGTAGAAAAGAGACATATCAAAATCTTGTAAAAGAAAGTGATGTAAAAAATCTTGTAGAAGGGTGATTAATCGGTGTAGTAACATTTGTAGGAACTAGTATTAAAAATCTTGTAAATCTTGTAGGAGCAAAATGCGGAAAACGTGTAAATCTTGATGTAAAAACTTGTATAAACGTTCATCAAAAAGCGTAGCGGCAGCGGAAGGAAATGACTGGATGGTGGAGCGGGGACGGCGTCAGGTAGGTCTGCATCAAGCACAGATTCAATCAAAAACCAAAATAATACTCATTATAACTTGTAATTTAACTTGCTACCAAGCAAATATTTGCATGCTGGATATTTCATTGCAACTCAAATTTTCATGGTTCGTGATCAATGTTTCATGGTTTAATTGAGGCTGTTGGAATGCAATGCTTCTTTTAAAATTGTATATTGGATTGAATTTTATCTTTCTGAGAGAATAAGAAGCTGATTTATTCATTAAACGACTGTACAGTAGAATATAATATACGCTCATGTAAAACCAGAGTGTATTATTTTCCTGTTCAAAAATACGTTTGAGATATATGGAATGTATTATTTTTTTTACGAAAATGAAGTATAAAGAAGGAAATTCGCTCGCTGGTAGTCGTCGCGTTCGGACGTGTTTTGGAGCAGCTCCGCGCGGTAAAGTGAAAGGCCATGGGTTGCGACTTAGCGGTTTACCGCGCCCGGGTGGGCATCTGGGCAGGGCGCCTGCGTGTTTTCCGGGTGGCGAGGGGGCAAGCGGTCCGCGTGTTGTCCGGCGACGGCGTGGCTTTGCTCTGCGCTGCAGTTCTGGCCACTCTCCTTGTCATCGGCGGGGTTGAGCAAAATCCTGGCCCTGCTGCTGAATCGTCGGCACCCACGTGCCCCAAATGTGATCGAAGCGAGAGAAGACTGCGGAGACTTGAAGCGGAATTGACAGAAGCACAGCAGTGCATTAGGAAACTGAGCTTCAAGATCCAGGAGTTGGAAAAGCAAAGTGTTCGGGAGCAATCAACGCATCCGAACACTGAAGGAAATAACACCATAATTGATGAAGAGCCTTACAAGAACAAGGTCAAAGTGCTCGGAGATTCGATGCTGCGCCACAGCGGAGGCGTTTGCAAGAGGAAAGGAGCCGACGTTTCGTTCTTTCCAGGGATAAACGTTGTACAAATGAAATCCGTCGTGGAAAGAGCGGAAGTTAACGAAGCCGTGGAAGTCATCCTTGTGCATGTGGGCACAAATGTATCGAAGAGGCAACCTATCTTCGACACTGTGAACCAGTGCGTAGAATTAGGCCGTGCTCTGAAAAGCAAATTTAAAAAGGCGCGAATTGTTCTGTCAGGTGTGATGCAACGCCGAGATGTGCACATCGGCAGGACATGGCAAATTAATCAAGGGTTACGGTGGGCCTGCGGAAAGATCGATGGTATTTTCGTAGATCCAAACCACTGGCTGGGACAAGAGGACCTCGCACGGGACGGTCTGCATCTAAATTTCCGCGGTGCATGGAAGTTGGGTCGCCTGCATGACGAGGTCATTCAGTCATGCTTGCGAGCTAAGTGACTGCGCGCGAGGAAGGCTGAGGCATTGGTGCTGGCGGAGGTGGAGGCGGTGACAGTGGCGGCAGAGGAGGAGACGACGACGGCGGCGGCGGCGGCGGCGGCGGCGACGACGGCGGCGGCGGAGACGACGACGACGGCGGAGACGACGACGACGGCGGCGGCGGCGATGACGACGACGGCAGCGGAGTTGACGGCGGCGGCGGAGACGACGGCGGCGGCGGCGGCGGAGCCGGAGGCGACGGCGGCGGCAGAGACGACGGCGGTTGCAGCTTCGGGATCCGCGCATTCCCGAGTACACTTTCAGGTGAGGAAGGGATTCATTAGGTTGTTGCAGGTGAACTGTCGTAGTATAATCAATAAAGAAATAGAGTTTTGGAATCTAATTGATGCCTGTGATCCCGACATAGTGATAGGGACTGAGTCGTGGCTAACTCAGGAAATCGAATCCTCGGAAATTTTTCATTCTGATTACAAGATTTTTAGGAGGGATAGAAATAGTAGAGGTGGCGGTGTCTTTATTTGCGTCAAAGCAGACATAAATATTAGATTAGATTGGGTTAGTACAGATTTTGAAATGATGGGAATAGAAATTACTACTTCAGGAACCGTGTTAGAAATTATTGCATGCTATAGGCCACCGGGTGACGGCTACGAAATTTTGGAAGATATCATACAAAGAACGGGAAATGAAAATGGTCATCCTATTGTTATCGGAGGAGACTTGAATATTCCTAGCGCAAACTGGGAGGGAGCCGTGAGCGAGGCGAAAGTCCAAACACTTGTTAACAGACTAGTTTGGGATAGGGGATTAGCCCAGGTAGTACGGTGCGCGACGCGGCAGGACGCGGTTTTGGATGTTTACCTAATTAGGCCGAAAGATCTTTTCATAACTTGTGAAGTCGTTGAGGGAATTAGTGATCACAAAGCGGTTCTTCTTGATTTAGACGAAAATATTTCAAGGAAATGTATTGCGACAGGAACGAAAGTGCGTCAGTTCAAGAAAGCAAACGTAGAGGGGCTTCATGAGTTTCTTAGAGAAAAATACAACAACTTTCTGAGAACAGAAGGAGGTATGGAAGAGATATGGTGCGCATTTAAAGATATTATAGACGAAGCTTTGCAAAAGTTCGTACCATGCAAAACTCTAAAAAATAATCCGGATCCAGAATATTATAATTCAAAAATTAGGCGTATGAAGAGGATAACGAGAAATGCATTTAAAAACCGAAAACGCAGTACCGAGCATATGCATATTTTTAGAAATTGTTCGAAAGAATTAGAGCGAGAAAAGAAAATTGCTCAGGAGACGTATTTAAAAAACATTCTAGACGAAAAGGGAAATAACTGGTCAGGATTTTACAAATATGTCCGTAGAAGAAAGGGAAACAAAGAGTATATCCCAGTTGTTCGTGAACATCAAAACACACTCATCACAGGCGACCGGGCAAAAGCTAACGCATTTAATAGGTATTTCAGTTCGGTTTTCAAAAGCAATACGAACCATCCACTTATTCAAAGGTATTCGGTTACAAATCAATTTAATATTGAAGTAAACGTTCTACGTAATAAAGTAAAATTTATGAAAAATGGTAAGTCAAGGGGTCCAGACGACATTTCTACGGACATAATTAAACTAGGAGGAGAGGCAATATTACCGTACTTAATTAGAATATTTCACGTGTCTATGAACAATTCAAAAGTACCTGAAGATTGGAAATTAGCTTTTGTAGTACCAATCTTTAAAAGTGGGGACAAAACTATACTAAGTAATTATAGGCCGGTAAGTCTCACGTCAGTGGTCTGCAAACTTATGGAGCATCTAGTTGCGAGTTACATTAAGCAAGAGTGGGAAGTCAAAAAATGGCTCTATCATGGCCAACACGGATTTAGGACTAATTATTCATGCGAAAGTCAGGTAGTAACGCTATTTCAGGACCTAGCAGATGAAATTGACGCGGGCGGGAGAGTAGACGCAGTAGTTATAGATTTTGCCAAAGCGTTCGATGTTGTTCCACACGACCGACTTGTTCAGAAATTAATAAATTCAGGCATCGATCCCAGGGTGGTGGCGTGGATTAGCGAGTTTCTGCGTGACAGGAAACAGAAAGTCCGAATTGGGCAAGAGTTATCTTCCTGCGCAAGCGTTACGTCAGGAATACCGCAAGGGAGTGTCATTGGACCTCTTCTATTTCTAGCGTTCATTAATGATTTGCCAGCGCAATTAATTTCAAATGTTCGGCTATTTGCAGACGATTGCATAATATATCGCATTATAAATTCGAAAGACGATGAAAATATGCTGCAACGGGATCTTGATGCATTATCTTACTGGGCGGAAAATAATGGTATGACCATAAATAGTTCTAAAAGCAAATCTATCACTTTTGGCAGAGGTCACAATTACAGCGTAACAAATTACCGTTTAAGTAACGACATTATTCCGAGAGTTTCTTCGTGTAAGTACCTAGGTATCCATTTCGATAGTAAATTAAGCTGGAAAAATCACGTAGATTTTGTTGTAGGGAAAGCGTGGAGATCTCTTCATTTTGTAATGCGTATCTTAAAAAAGAGTACAGTAAACGCGAAGGAAATTGCTTACTTGTCGCTTGTTCGTCCGATAATGGAATATGCAGCAATTTGTTGGGATCCGCACAAAATTATGCAGTGTAAGAATTTGGAAAGGATTCAGCGTAGAGCAGCTAAATTTACTTTCAGGGACAAGAAAAGGATAGGGTGGGATTCACTCGAAAACAGGCGAACATTGGCAAGACTTTGCGCCTTGTATAAAGCTTATAGCGGTCATCCAGCTTGGAAAGAAATTAAACGGCGGCTAAATTTTCCTACGTACATCGGTAGAGGTGATCACAGGCACAAAATAAATTTAAGACCGCAGAGAACGGATGTCGGGAAATTTTCTTTTACAAATAGAACGATAAGAGATTGGAATAGATTGCCTGCAAAAACCTTTGAACCCTTTCCTCGAAGCGTTCAACAATTTAGGAAAGTAATTTAGGGCATTTCTAAGTTTGAGGTAGTTAACTAGGAATATTAAGTTATACAGTGAAGTGAAGTGAAGTGAAGTGAAGTGAAGTGAAGTGTTGTGCAGTGTAGAGCAGAGAAATAATGAAGGTGTTTTTTTAGTGTAATAGTGAAGTGAAATGAAGTGAAGTGTCGGCAAGTGCAGTGCGGTCTTCATTGTTTAAGCACTCAGTGCTGTTTTAGATTGACGTTTCTTTTATCTTTTAGGTAATTTAATGTTTGTTTTTAAGATTCACCAGTTATTATTATTATTATTATTATTATTATTATTATTATTATTATTATTATTATTATTAATATTATTACTATTATTATTACGGTTATTATTATTACTATTATTATTACTGTTATTATTATTACTATTATTATTATTATTATTATTATTTTAGCATTATTATCAACATTATTATGTTATTTGCATGAAAATTAATATCTTAATTATGTAATTAACTGCCACCGGGTCACACCCAATTGCAGTTTAAATAAATTTATCTTATCTTTATCTAAATAATTACTAGAAACGTGACAGGGAAAATTCAAAAATTGTTTCTTGAGCTTGAAGACTTTGCATATCGAGATAAAAATTGAGAAAAAATAGTATTTTAATGCATTACTATGCATTACTATCATCAATTAGTGATTGCTAGAGAAAATTGAATTTATACATTTTGCAAAGAATGTGAATTAGTTTTATGAACATGTTTGTATACATAAATTGTACACTTCAGACACCATCAGGAAGCCAGCTAACTTGTTTTGATTCATATTATGTTGAAGAGTAATCACAAATGAGAGTAATACGGAGTGAACAACTATCTGCAACATGTGTTAGGGACATACAAATATCTATTTATGTTAGATGTTTTGCATCTGTATTGCAATGTTTATCAGTTTGAATAATTTTGAAGTATTTTATGAATTTGTTTATGATACTGTTTGAAAAGTGTTTTGTTACTTGCTTGGAAAATGTTAGTGGCGGTTGACAAACCTACTTGTTTGTAAAACAGCCAAAAATTGATCAATTTAAAACGAACGTAGAAAAAATGTCCATAATAACTGAAAGTTGCAGGTTTCAAAGTGCAAAAGAAAATTGAAGAACTATACATCATTAAACGGTAATAAATAATAATAATAATAATAATAATAATAATAATAATAATAATAATAATAATAATAATAATAATAATAATAATGAAATGAACAAAATCCAATGAATTAAAATGACCAATAACATGCTTATCAACCATATACAACCTCTTCACCACTATTATTTGTGAGAAAATCTACCTTCACTGTGCAAATAATGATATATTTGAAGAAGAACAGAAAGGTTTTATTAAAGGAGCTATGGGATGTAAACATCAACTCATCATTGACTCTGTGGTCTTAAAGCAAACTCAAAGAAAAGAAATCTCCACATCTGTTATATTGATTACAGCCGAGCTTTTGACTCTGTTCCTCACAAATGGATAAACAAAGTACTGGAAATATATAAAATCTGTCCAAATGTAAGAAATATTCCCCAACATCTAATGAATAAATGGTGTACAAATATACAATTCCAAGGTAATATCTTGGTAAAAGCTTTCAGGGCGATTCCCTATCAGCACTATAGTTTTGTCTAGCTCGAAACCTACTATCAACAATTTTGAACAACACTAAATGTGGTTATATATTGAATATGAAAAACACAAAAAGACCAACCCAAAAAGGTCAACCATTACATGGATGACCTTAAGCTCTACGCCGAAACGCATGATAAATTAGAATCGCTTAAAAGTGTAGTAAAAATGTTCAGCGATGATATCGGGATGAAGTTCTGATTTGATAAATGTGGTATAATAAATATTCATAAATGAAATGTACAGAACACAAACCAAATTTTCTGTGATATTAAACAAATACCACATGAAGAAACATATCGCTATTAGGGTAAACCCTCAGAACCATCGACTGGACCATCGGATTTGACTGGACAATCGTATCAAGGGGGAACTTTGAATAAAATATGAAAAGCGACTAACAAAGTTGTTAAACACTTACTTACCAGGGGATAATCCGATTTCAGTCATTAACATCTGGGCTGTGCCAGTTCTAACCTACTCCTTTGATATTGTTAAGTGGACTGAATCTGACCTGGAGGAGCTGGACAGATCAACGAGAAGACTGTTACATAAACTCCACTGTCTTCATCCAAACTCCTCAGTAAAAAGATTATATCTACCTCGAACGATGGGAGGCAGAGGGTTGGTTAATATAAAAACACTTTGTCTGAGACAAGAGGAAAAAAATGCGACAGGTCCTTTTAAACTCCACCGACATGTTAATGAAATTAACTGTTAATGAGGACCGCGGCTTCACTCCGTTGAACCTCCATGAACGAAATTATGAATTAAACATCTCTACCCACCTGTTGAATTTCAACGAATGGAAACAACAAGAAATTCATGAAAGGTACCCAAAAATCTTGTTTCGAGATGATGTAGACTGACGTTCCTCGGTGGAGTGGCTTTTGGAGAAACAAATATATCCTGAGACCGAGGGTTTTATAATATCAATTGAAGACAGAGTTATAAAGACAAACTATCGAAAGCATTGTTTAAAAGAAAATGTAGTGGATAAATGTAGGAAGTGTGGAGCTGTAGGAGAAACAATAGAACCCATCACAGTTGCATGCTCTTCCCTCTCAGACAGTGGTAACTTAGGAAGGCATAATCAAGTTGCGAAAATAGTGCACAGGGCAATTGAAATAGAGAATAAATTATTGGATAAATCGACGCCGCCATTATATAAGTACACCCCTCCTCCAGTGCTAAAAACAAGTTCCACCCTTTTGTACTGAGATAGACAAGTTCTAACTAATCGTACTGTCGATTACAATAAGACATATTCTCCTTATTGATAAAAAGAAGAAAGATGGAGTAATAATAGAAAACGCAGTACCATTATCCCACAACATCAAGCAAAAAGAAATAGAAAAAATTTCGAATTATGAAAACTTATCCTATGAACTAAAACATGTTTGGAAATTAAATGCTACCAAAACATACACACTCGTGATATCGGCGGACGGTCTGGTCAGTAAAAACTTCCTAAAAAATTAACAGAACTTAAACTACCCAAAAACGTTCTGATCATGGGACAGCGCGCAGTTTTGTTGCAAGCAGCCCATATCGTTAGAAAAGTTTTACCTTAAGTACAGATATAAGATGAAGTTCTTCTGTGACCGAGAACCTGACCGCAAAGCAACCCTGGGGAAGGTGTGTATTTTTACCAGCAAAAATAGCAGAGAAAAGTGTAATAATAATAATAATAATAATAATAATAATAATAATAATAATAATAATAATAATAATTATTATTATTATTATTATTATTATTAATATTATTATTATTATTACATAAAAGTTACCCCAAATCCAACGCCGAAAGATGTTGGAAGAAATTGAAAGAACACAACGATAGAATGATGGTAGAGAGAACAGCAAGGGTTAACCACACAGAAGGGGAGCGAAGATTGGGGTGGCCAGACGTCCTCTTACATCGGGTAATGTCCTCTTTTTTACGCTTTTGCCCGGGATCCGGGCGGATATTTTAAAATCCACAAAATGTGATCCTTTTGTATCTTACTCGCTTGACCGCAGGGTATTTTGAAATATAATGACATTTATTTATATTATTTGTACAGTTATGTGCATGGAGGCGATAAAATAGGTATTAAACCTAAAATTGCACTAATCTTACACGGTACTATTTACATTTTGTGCTACTTATTTACATTTATACACTTTTGTACTTATAATCTAAACTTACATACTAATACTGAATTTTTTATAGTTTGCAAGTCAAACCTGCCCTGGGTTTTGAGAGTCGCAGTTACAGTTTAACTTACAGGATGTAAATGTGCCACCCACACGTACCCCTTAACCCATGACCGCAAGGCTGGGACACCCCTGGTAGGTCTTGGCCCCGTAAGGAGCTGATGGGCCAGGACAGTCAGAAAGTCGCATGGCGAGAGGCGACATAGTTTTCTTTCAATTTATGTGCGCGATGGAAATTAGTAATAGAAATTAGTGATCTGCAGTAGGAAAAATGCTGGTGTCAAGTGTGTGGAAAATGGAGTCCAGGAGCAGCAATAAATGCACGTTCTTAAGTCTGACTAGCTGGTTGGTTGTTAGTGACTCTGGGCGTGTCAACTGCTAAGGTCATTAATCCCGTAAGTGTAGTGCATGCCTTTTTGTCGGGAGTTGGCGGTGATCTTCCCCCGCTGGATGGCGAGATCCGGCGCCCATCTACCGGCTGCTAGCGGGACTTTCCCCAACCAAATATCTTCCTCTAGCAGGGCACCGCCTCAGCCGGGACAATCTCTAATCTCCCGGCCGGTCTCCTGGCATCTGTAGTAGTGTAGTACACGTAAGTGTAAGTAAGGGGTGAGGATAAGACAAGGAAGAGGAAGGCAAGATCACGCGCGGTCCGTGACCCGTTTGTTGGTGAACTGCTCCCATATTCGCCTGATATTTTTCTGAAAAACCACGGAAAACTACCGATCCGTGCAGCCGGCCACTAGAATTCTCCTCCATACAGCGACTGAAATTGATCTAGCTGTGTCAACAATCCTGCCATCGTCGGAATTCAAACTCCAGGACCTCGTCACCGCAGAGGTACTGCGGTGACATCAATTGATGCCCTGAGCCACCTCTCTCGGTGCGATATGGTGAAACAGCACATGTGAAAACTGAAGCGTTTATCTTCCTTGTTGCAAGGCTTCAGCTGTATCGTAGGCAGTGATGCGCGAAGTATGAAAATTCACTCGTTAAGCGCAATACGAGAATATGCGAAACAGCAGAATAAAATAATTGAATTTTTCAGTCAAAATAGAAATTGTTTCATTTTGTATTTGATTCGAATTCTAGGGTATCTAACGAAACGGCAGACATCTATGGTACGGATTTTCCATAGTTTGCTTTCCATTTCTGCACACATTGAATATGTATTATATAATGATAATCGATTACAATAATAAATGTTATTTACAATATGCCTGTACATTTTGCCTCCTCGAGACACTTATTTTCTCTCGCGCATCTTAAGAACCGCCCCCGTGCCGGTCCCCGTAAACCACATGAAGAACCCGTGCGACTGCTTGGCGTGTTATCTGGTGTACGATTCCGATCGCTTTCAACTACTTAAGGGCGCCATAATGGGCAAAAATGAATATATATATATATATATATATATATATATATATATATATATATATATATATATACACAATGTTAAATAAGTGTGTGTGTTAAATAAGCCAAGTTTCATCTTAATGTGTTATCTCTAAGTATTTTTTCCTAATTTTGAAGTTATGTATGTGGGCGTGGCCATTTCGACACATTGTGGGTGTAGCTTGAATGTTGTGGGTGTTTTTCTGCTTTCGTTGTGAGAAGAAGTTAATAGTTTGCTTTCTAGTGTTGGACACTGTTTCTGATAATCACTGAGGATTTAATATCGTCAAAATATCGGTGCTCGTGTTTGTCCAGCATATGTACCAGGAATGCACTGAACACTTTAGGAGCCATTTCCCGAAAGTTTAAATGTTCATCTTTAGGGAACATTATCTCAAAAAATACTAATCGGAGGATGCAGAAATTTTAACAGATAACACAACAGTTCATATACTTTAACGGGGCAGATTTATAAAATGTTATACTTTAGACAATATTGTTATAAATGTTAATATTACAACGAACAAAAAATTATATTATAAAAACTAGTAATATTTTTTAAAAACAACTTTGTTAAAATATTTACAAATAATGAAACTACAAATAGTTTCTGAGAAAATGTTCCTTCTCCCGGCTCCCCTTAAGCTGTTGCCCTCGCCTTCTCTTTTTATCTCGATTCCTCGAAAGAGTGAATGGAAGGTCATTAAACTATGCAATGAATTCTAAAACGTACGTAAAACCTTAATTGAAACTTTCCTTTTACAAAACAAATTACTCAACTATTATATTCCCATATTGTTAATTCACATATCAATCAACTGTTGTGATTGCTACTTTGAAATTATCCAAACATTGGTATATTTTATAAAATGTTTGTACGACAATTGCGATGTAATGAAAACAATTTCGCAAGTAGATGACTAACTAGTCGTTGACACATTGACAAACAAACGTAATAAAAGACCCACATAAAATGCACTTTCCCAAAAGACCTTTCTGTAACCTGAAATCTAAGATTTGAGTTTTAATCAGAAGTGTACGACAAATTATTAAGTAATAATAATAATAATAATAATAATAATAATAATAATAATAATCTATATATTTAAAAAAAATAAGGTATTCTGCCATGGATTCGTTTAGAGCTTCTACTGAACCGATTGTAGTATTTTTTCCTTTAAATGAAAGAATGGGGTCCCTAGATGTGTTATCAGATATTGTTTGTGTTGATTCACCAACATTTACGGTGTAAATTAATTAAATCATTCTTTAATAGTACGCTTATCAATAGTCAATTGTTTTCTTTCAAAGGGTGGCTGTTTCAAAATCGATGTATATGAGTCGATAGATGTCCCCGCCACTTCATGGTGGCGCTACTTGTTTTGTTTTGATTGTTGAGATTTGTTCACAATTCGTCAAGGTTTTGTTTCAGTGTAATAATTGCATTGTGAAGATGACAGTTTGCATATACATATTTGCTTTTGTAGTGTATTTTGTAGAGAACATTCGGGCAGTGGGTTTTGTTTGGTTGTAGTGAAGTTGTTTACACGTTATGTCGAATTCCGAATCGTTGCCCACGCGCCCCAAAAGACGCAAACGTAGTACATAGACTGGGAGCAGGGAAAAAGACAGTCAGCGTATGTGTCGTGATAGTAAGGTCATTTCGTTTTCTGTTGGGTTATTGTCTATGAAATGTCAGTTTTGTTCTACTTTGTACTTCCCATGTCAGAGAAATTCTGTAAACGAGTTTACTGTGTGTTACATGGGAAAATAAGTTTACCTTGGAGCAATATGCCAGAAGAAATCAAAGTTGTTTATAGGAGATTGTCACATCAAAAAACTTTAGAAATAACACCCGTCAGTATAATAGTGGTCTTTCTTTTGTGTAATTTGGTGCCGATATTGCATTGCCACCTGGTCATGGGCCATGCGTGTTCAAAATTTTGTGAACTCCACATAACAGAATATCTTCGTTATACCCTGAAGATTCAAACAATGCAACATACTGTGAACATTAGTCTGGGCACAGTATTTTACATTTATCTTAGATCGCACCGTCATATATTGACGGGTTCTCACTAGTAATAATAATAATAATAATAATAATAATAATAATAATAATAATAATAATAATAATAATAATAATAATAATAATAATAATAACAAAATAGCTACAGGACCTCTTTATCAGCACTCTGCTTTGCACGAAGCCGCCGCGCCGCCTTGTTGCCAGAAGGCAGACGGTCGCTCTGCTTGCCGACATCGCACCTGCCCTGTCGTCACTCCCTCCGTGGGGGAAAGCGCTCTCAAAGCGGCAGTCACTGTTAGGCGCCTGCTCTCACATCACATCACAGCGGGGGGTATCCCGGGTGACATTAATCCTTTCCAACAAAGATATGCAACAATACATTTCAATGAATTTCAAACAATGAAAAATTGGGCGTTGCCTCTAAAACATTTCAAAAACTATTAATAATATGAGATAAAATAAGCTTTCTTTTTGAGAATCACTTTATATCCTGAACAACGACAATAAAGAATTAAAGGAGCCAACGAAACGGTTAAATATGCAATGATAAAATAATAAATGGCTGTTTCTGAAGAGACATATCTCCAATAATTAATGATTTAGAAGTGTATAGACATTATAAAATAAAAAGAAACAAAACCGATTTTCTTATAAAAAGGAAACTGGAGGCGCCAAACTCTCAAAAGTGATAATGAAAAATTGACCCCCAAGGAATCCACGCCGCTCTATAAATAATATCTAACGGTTGTAATCAGCAATCTATACTTCGGCTTTTATAACATAGCACGTTAGGGCCTTGTCTTCACGATGGAATACGGCACGGCTTTTCGCGTCTTTCTCGGTCATGCCGCTAGATGTCTCTCGATCTGCAGCACTGCTAGATACGTTCGCAATCATGCGATATCTAGCGGCTCGTCTGAGAAAGACGCAAAAATCGTGCCGCATTCCACCGTGAAGACAAGGCCCTCGCGCGTCATGTTATAAAAACCCAAGTATACCTTGCATAAAACCTCCACCCAGTTGTCAGAGGAATGACGTTGTACCTGCTCTGACATCATTCCTTCCTCCTTGGAAGAAGGCGCTGGGAAGTGAGAACTGCACAGCGACTCACAGCGAGAGGTACCTGGCCTCCCACCACATCATCTTGGGGAGGTAGTCCCGGTGACAGCGGAGGTTCCCAACAATGATTCGCTGCAATGTTCTTTTGGGTTACGACAATGAGCGAAAATCAAGTGGGATTGTAATATTTGGTAACCTCATAACTAGACATCGTATGTTTAGGGAAATGCCTATTTATTCTAGCAAACTTATATAAAGGCCGATAATAGATGTGCACGAATCATGACAAATGATGACATATGACAAAGTTTTATTATGATTATTTTTGCTTTTTTTTGTCATAAATGCCTTTTTTGCATAAATATCTTTTTTAGGACTTGCGTCTTGGTATTTTAAAATACAAGAGAATTCCTAAAAGTATACCAACTGATTTTTCTCCATTTCCCAGATATGTTCTGAGAACATGGTCAATACACCGAGAGCACCGAAATTTTAAGTGGAAATAAATGCAAATTCCTAGATGATTTCAGTGTTGCTACAGTTGGAATTCTAAAATATACGCCAGTCACATCATTAAATGTTGAGAGATCTTTCTCCGCATTCAAACTGATTTTGTCTCCTAAACGTCGCAAATCTGAAATTGTGATTCTTGAAAAGTTACTGGTAATATGCAAATATTACAGGTTAATGCGAACTATTAGGAATAAAATTTAAAAGAGTTGTAAATATGTAAATCTAGTTTTACATTAAAATGTACGAACTTGTTTTGTGCATTTAAATTTACAAAATAATATAGACAAAAATTACAAACAACTTTTTATTTTATTGTGTATGTAACTTATAACAGTTACTTTTTTCTTATTCCTGATATTTTCGGCGCCTTTTTAAGCGCTTAAAAGTCCAGTTTTTGGCCTAAACATCCTGTCCACTCATAGCAGTGTCGAAACTGAAATAGCCAGAAAGAAAGCGAGCGGAACGTCTGCCGGGCTCTGCTAGTTTCCTACATACAGGGACAGGATTTATTCACTTTTTTCGTTACCGGGGCCCGGCAATAAGACTTTTTCTGCCAAAAATTCGTGGTTTTCCAGCGCATGATGATATAACTTTCTCTTCTTTCGAATTAAGTGAAAGTAAAAGAGAAAACTGAAAATGCCCGACCATTTCATTCAGAACATTTTTTAAACAAAATATTCTCAAAATTTGAAAACTTGACATAGCGTGCCTTGCCAGTAAGAAAACGATGTATGATACTTTAAAAAAGTTTTTAAATTTTTGTTAAGATATAAAAAATATATCTTTTCTTAGAAAGTGCGCATTCTTGGCTGAAATTGCTCTCCAAAGGCATTTAGCCTGCACGTGACAAGGGTAGTTTTAAGCGAGAAAAACCACTGCAGTAAAAATGTTTTATGGTGAGCTTGGAAGGCCAAGTGCCCGACTTAAGCTCTGGTGGAGTGCTCAAAAGCTCTCGTTCTGTCTGCAGTGTGCCTTTTCTCCTTCAGTGGTGCTGTCACTCATTACGTGGTATTGCAGTTTCGTGCAGGGAGTTGAAACTAATTGTGTTTACTAAAAATGATGTTATTGACGTGCAGGGAATCAAGTAGCTTCTTCGTTCTGTATTGGAATATCAGGACTGACTTTGCTCGCCGGCACGTTTTTACTGCATTCTTTATCTGTTTTCTAGAGAACGTTTTGACGTACTATGAACATTTGTCTTATCTACTAATGTACGAAAAACACTCTTTATAGACGAAATGAAACTTTCATTTCGTATCCAATGGAAGTTTCAGAATAAATTATCTTTGGCTATGATTGAATAGTCGAGCGAAGTGGTTCAGGGTGTAACTCACTGACTTCGCAGTCCGGTGGCTGGGGTTTGGTTCCCAGGCCGCCCATCCTGACAAAGGCTTTCATGGTTTCCCCTCGGTCATACAGGCGAATTCTGGGGGGATTACAAAATTCCACGATGGTCTCTCATCATCATATCACTTCATAATTTACAGGCTGGCATCCAACTGCTTTGCACATCCTCTTATGGGAATCGCTAAGGATTGCACGCGATTTAAATATTACTGCTACTACGCTTGCATAATTCTTTCATGTTTTCGAGAGGCAATGCAATATTTTTTTTCCAGTGAGTGTTTTAGAGCGTTAGCCGTTTCCCACATCCAAGTCGCCACTTTGTTCTGTGCGCTACATCCACTTCTTCTAGATGTCTGGAGGCCGTTGCTTTGCGTACAGCATCTCCCAACATTTTCCTCGGTCTTCCTCTTCTTTCACATAGAGTCCAGTCCATCACACCACTTCCATTATTCTTAGTTGCTCATGCCACATATCTCTCTTGTATTCTATTCTATCAATTATTTCTATGCGTATTTTCATTTTCTGTTTTATTTCTTCATTTGGGATATGCTCTGATTTGGAGATACTGCAACTTCTCCGAAGAACGCCCATTTTCGAAGCTTGCAATTTTTTGTTTTGCCGTTTTTTACTTTCCATATCTCGTTAGTATGTAGGGAAATATCTTCAACAATTTCTTCACAATAAGTAATGTTATTTGGTTTGAAGAAAAAGTACAAAAATGAATGAAGAAGCAATGCAATAACTCGTTTACATTAACAGAGGTTAAGTCGTTACATGTCGCCTGCTCCTTTGCGGTCCGCATTGTTTTGAACCTGTTGAGCATTGTTTTGTTCCTCTTGTTATGATTGTTTTGTACTTGTTGAGCATTGTTTTGTTCCTGTTGTTATGATTGTTTTGTACTTGTTGAGCATTGTTTTGTTCCTGTTGTTATGATTGTTTTGTACTTGTTGAGCATTGTTTTGTTCCTGACCTTTCAAAACTGACGGTTAGAAGATCGGAGCTAACGATTACATTCCATTCTAAAATAAAGACTTTTTATTAAATATAATTTTATGTAAATAAATTGTATTTAAAATTGTAAATTTCATTGAATAGATAAATATGTTCCACGCATTTTTGGATTTTCAACAAAAAGTTAATTTCCCCCATGTATTTAAGTTATTTTATAGGTAATTTTCCTCTTAATTTTAAGTCATTTTATAGTTCATTTTCCTCATTCATCACTTTATAGGTAATTTTCAATGAGTTTTGAGGTCATCGGAATCCGAGCTCTGCTAATGACTTTATATTCCGCACTTTAAAAAACATTGTTTTAAAATGTTTGTACGAGCCAGTGTTTGAGCTTTTATGTGTGTGTGTGTGTTTTTTGTTATACTGTAACCGCTACGACGAAATTATCCGCTTTCTTAAATCTATTTATGGCAGAACCGAGAGGGTGATCTCTTTCCAGAAATAGAGGACTCTTGTATTGATACTTTCTTATAAATGGAACAAAAGCGTCAACTTTTCATAGCGTATTGTATGAACACAAAGGATTGCCGTAAGAATATGGTAGGACAATGTCGGATAAATTCTGCCAGTTCCTAATAGAAACAAAAGTTGTTGTAGCGTTCGTTCTCATTGACGTGGCGCAGACCATGGCGATGAAGTCCCCAAGCCCCAGCGCGGGACTCCTGCAAATGCTTCGTCGCCTGGCCAGCAGAGCGTGCGAGGGAGGCGATGCGGAGGCACCATGATGGCCCTTGATGAAGGGGTGGGCCAGCTCGTGTCGCAACGAAGGAGCAGCGCCAGGGGATGAAAGGGGGTGGCGGCAACACCCTCCTCTCCGCCACCGTCTTCACCTTTGCCAGCCCTACCCCTACCAGTACCCCGACCAGAATGACCAACACCCACGTAAAATATCATCACTAGCGCCATTAGCGACCACTACCAGCCAACGCAGTCATTACTATCGAAACTTCCACAATTGCAACCACCTCCATCTCTACAACTATCTTCACTACAATCACCATCACCGCAATCACCCAACTACCACCGTCGCAATCATTACTATCGAAACTACAACAATTGCAACTATCTCCATCTCTACCACTATCTCCACTTCAGTCTCATTACTGCAACCACCACTACTGATACTATCTTCACCGCACCATTACCTCAACCACCACCAGCACAATCATCATATTCGCAACCACCATCTCCACTTCAATCACCAACACCGCTACCACCACTACCGAAAATACCTCCACCGCAGCTAACATCGTCGCAATCTCCTCCAAGGCAATCACCACCTTCATAAGCCCCACCTCCACAGCAACCACCACTGCTGTCACAAAAACCACCGCCGTCGCAGTCACTACCGCCTTCATCTTCTCAATCACCTCGATTCATTGATTGTTAGTGATTCCAGGCGCGTCAACTATTGAGGTCCTTAGTCCCGTAAGTGTAGTTCATGTTTTTCATCGGGAAGTGGCGATGATCATCCCCAATGGATAGCGAGATCCGGTGCCGACCTACAGCCGACTAGAGAGGTTTACCCCAACCAGGTATCTCCTGCCAACAGGGCACCGCCCCAGCCGGGGCAAGTTCTAAGTCCCCAACCGGTCTCCCGGCATGTGTGGTCCTGTAGTGCATGTGAAAGTAAGTGTGTGTGTGTGTGTGTGTGTATGTAAGAGGAGAGGATAGGACAAGGAAGAGAAAGGACAGATCGCGCCGGTCCGAAGCCCGTTTGTTAGAGTACTGCCCCAGCATTCTCCTGGTGTTGATCGGACAAACCACGTAAAAGTACCGATCATAGCAGCCGGCTGCTGGAATTCCCCTCCAGACAGCGACTGAATTCGACCTAGCTGAAAAGCTAGCGTGAAAAACCCTGCCGCCGCGGCACTCGAACCTAGGACCTGCTGGTCAGAGGTACTGCAGTGACATCGGCTGATGCACTGAGCCACCGCTCCCGGTTCGCTGTCGCCTTCGACGATTCCATTACCGGGCCTCATTGCCACCCCCGCTGCAGCCCCATTGACGCCCCCGGCTCCGCCGGCGCTGAGTCAACACGCCATGTTTGCTCCCGGAGTTACCCGCCCCTTCACGCTCCGCTCGCCGCCCTCGCTCACACGTCCCAGTCTACACCCCTCGGATCACCCCACAGCTCGTACATCTGACTCACTGCTAGCTTTCCCCATCACCTTTGCGCATGTTTATTACTCATCTGAACACACTATTGCCCGATCGTCGACACGGTCAATTGATGAATCAATCACTTACTCACAGATTCAATCATGTCGGATATTCAATCACCTTGGAAAATAAATCACTTTCTTGCAGATTGAATCGTGCTCTTGCAGATTCAATCACCTTTTTGTAGATTGAATTACCTCCTCTGATATTCAATCACCTCTTTGTATTTTGAATCATACGGTCAAAGAGCGAATTACACTCTGAGATTCAACTACCTTCTCTGAAAATCAATCACCTCGGAGTTTAAATCACTTTCTTGGAGTTTTCATTTCTCGGAGACTGACTCATTCTTTTGAAGATTGAATCACCACTCTATAGTCAAGCATATCGATCATTCAATCACTTCCCACGATTCTACCACAGACTATCTTTCCAACACTCACTACATCATTCAATCATACACACTCAAGGCTGGAGTGCCTGAAGAAGACGTCTGCATCACTCATCGTGGCGTCACCCGGACAGACGAAAGCCTTCACATGACTGTGGCCGCGGAAGCCTACGATTTTATTTAATCACTGACTTGATTGCCTGACAAAGACGATTTTTGAGTACAATTAGACACTTAGTCCAATAATTTTTACATAATTACAATACATAATTAGAGGCGCTACAACAGCACATACTTTCTTGCATTATTGAGAACAGTTACGCAGTATTTTAATATTGCAATTTCTGCTCTGACTTCCGCCATCACTTCCAAAAGTCCAAACAAATTCAAACGAAGCTCCTGCGGTGGATATCTGCATTTGTTTCGAACAGTAGCACTTTCTTACTTCTACAAATGAAACAAACGTGAATAAATTTTGGATAAATCTGCGGACAAATCTGCAGATTCGGTTGTATATACGGCTGGCAGACTGTTGTACCCCAGTTTGTGGTTCAAACCCGATCAAAGCGTGGATTTTTAAAGGCGTAAAAATTCTACGTATTCCTTCCTTCGGAGGGGAAGTAAAGCCGGCTGTTCCATGTAGCAAATTTACTGCATGTAAAAGATCCTCAAGCCTAAACGAAGCCTCTGAGCTAAATGCAAAGCGCCTTTTTCGTCGCTCAACGTTATATCTTCTTTCTCCGGTGGATAGTGAAAGGAGCGTAGCGATCACATAGTTTTGGGAATGGCGCTTTCTTTCAAACCTCGTCATGTAAACTTTTAACAGTCGTCATTTTAAAAGAGACAGATCGAGGCGACTGTTGTGAACGAAAAAGACATTAATACAAGTCCATGTAATAATATTTATTAATTTCATGCAAGTGTTTTTGTGTAATTACACGTCAAAAATCATTTCATTTCATTAATGAAAAATAAAGCTTTTTTTCCCCTCCACGTGATATAAAATATAAATGGACGCCATTTTGAAAAAGGTTGACCAAGGCGGTTGTTATCAACGTCAAAATATTTACAATTGTTCACTTAATAACCTGCATTAATTTGGCCGAGATGTGTTAAGATGTTATAATGTTATTACTCGTCAAATTTCACTTATTGCATCTTTCAGTTCTGCAGATCTCAATTTCCCATATTTACATTTATTGAAAAACAAAGAAATTTGGAAAATTGAGAGAAGGAATAATGTTGAAAAGGTTTTGAAAATGTTATGAAATTAATGAAAACGTGAAAGTTGAGAAGATAATAAATTTTCAAGAAGTAAACGATTTCGGTATTATGTCCGGAGGTAATGATGCTCTTTCCAAACACTTAATGCAAACTTTCAACGATCATAATTTTGAAAGGGGTGGGCAGGGCAGCTGATATCAACTATAAAATTTTCAATAATATTCACTTAAAAATATATATTAATTTCGTGGATGTGTTTTTTTATTTTTTTGTAATTGCCTGTGAAAATTTACTTAAAAGAATAAGCAGGTTTTGTATACCGTAATTACGTAAGGATTAATTTAATGAAAAATAAAAAACATTGGCACTAAAACTGCTTTAATATGTTTAGAAAGGTACATATAAGAAAGTGCATATAATTTCTGAAAGTTGAAAAGTTGATTAGGTAAAAGTTATACACAATCAAAGATAAGTATATTTTCACTGCTTAGGTAACTGAATTTTGCTGCGGGTGAAACACTTGGCTGTAAGGGCGTCATATGGCTGTAAGCATTGATAAAAATTATTATTTTGTCTGGTTTCTAGCTATTTGAAGTATGTAGAACTAACAGTTATCAAGACATAATTGTTTTTCAAAAAAAAAAAAAAATTGGTGCCTATGCGCGCGTTTCGACCTTTTTCAGATCACCGTGCGCCGTGCCGCGGGCATTGCGTGCAAGTCTGTGAGACGCGCCCCATTTGAATGGTGGCGCGCTCGCTCACCACAGCCGTCGTCTGCATGTTGCGTGGGCGTGTGGGATGAACCTGGGCAACCGCATTCGTAACGTACCTAGTTGTTACGTTATATATATATATATATATATATATATATATATATATATATATATATATATATATATATATATATATATATATATATATATTACGCCATTAGAGTGTTATATATTAATGCCGTTAGAGCGTTACTGAAAACACGCAATTTTGAACTCAATCACACAGAGAAGTTTTGAATTTTCAAGAAACTTTACCAGAAATAATTTAAAGCACTAGCACTCGCAAATACAATAATGTTTAAAAAGTGCCCGTATTATCAATATTAATTAAATTTGTGATACAATATAAAGAAAATTAGATTTGTGCAATTTTTTGAAAAATCTAAATTGTACATTAAAAATACATTTATTTCGTGTTATTCAGAGCATATAGCGCTATCCGCAAAAAATGTTTCAAGAAAACCTTTGGAGCCGTTTTTAAAAACTTTTACTTTCTAAAATTTTAATGTTGTTCTATTTCGCTCAATATTACGAGAAAACTATTCATATTTTGAAAATAACGTATAAGTGGTCATTTAAAGATATAATTTTGAAAAACACATTTTATTCGTGAGAAAAAATCTCTGTTCTCAATGCTGTAGTTATAGGAAGTCGGCGATAAAACATTGAACTTTTACGTTTTTCGAAAATTCAAATATTTTATCTGTTGTGTCTGAATAGCTGATTACTTCTTTGGTTCTCTGGTAGCTCATCCAAATAGATGTAGGTGAAGTAGGACCCGGAAATTTTTTATTGGGCCCAAGCTGATATTTGAATTTGTGGAGTTTCCGTGTGCTACATCTGCTTCGGCTATTAGTTCCATAAGTGAAATGCATGTTACTTCCCGGGATGTGGAAATGTTCCTCTTCCGTTGGAATGTGAGGCCGCCGATCTACACGTAATTATTTGATTGATTTGTAAGAAATACCGGACCCGCCAATTTCAGCCATTAGTTCAATAAGTGAGCAAAATTGAGATCCACCTGTTTCGTCGCCCAAGATAATACCTCCTTTCTCCGCTAGGTGGTGAAAGGAGCGTAGCGAAATTTGCGTGGTTAGATGGAAAAGCGGGTCTGATGGCCCGAGCCCCGCCACGTAAAATAAGGCCTAAACTAACTAACTAACTAACTAACTAAGTGTAGTGCATGTTTTCATTGCGGGAGGTTGTGGTGATCTTTCCCCGCTGGATGGCGAAATGCGGCCAACACATCGGCTAAGGTGGTTTGCACAAGCAACGTATCTCCCACCAGAGTGGCACCGCCCCAGCCGAGATAAACTCTTAGCTCTCAGCTGACTGTGGTAGTGTGGTGCATGTATGTGTATGTGTAAGGAGTGAGGATAGGGCAAGGAAGAGGAAGGAAATACCGCGCGCAGTCCGTGGCTGGTTTGTTAGGGTACTGCACCCGCATTCGTATGGTGTTGATAGGAGAAACCGAAGGAAAACAAGATAGACTGATCAGAGCAGTCGGCCGCTATAATTCTGCTCCAGACAGTGACTTAATTTGACCGTGCTACTTATCGAGAGTCTAAAATTCTGACATCGGCGGTACTCGAACCAAGGACTTTCCGATCAGAAGCACTGCCGTGAGTTGTTGTTGCACTGAGCCACCTCTCCCGACCACCGTCGAGATTCGAACGCTATTGTTGTAGCTATGGGTATTTTGTGGCAGTGTCTTCGCTCTATAAATAAAATCTCGTGCGAGTCCGTCATACAATACGATCCTCTTTATATTCATCTTAAACTCGCGAATGTCGACAAAAATTTCATTCTCAATTCCACCTTACGACCTCGTCGGTTCTATAAACCACTGCCATCAGTCGTAAAGTGTAAAATAAACATGAATTCAACCTCCTGTGAAAAACTGTTTTCGAACTTCTGGCACGACCCACGAACATACAGGGAAGAAAGAGTTGACCAGGGACTTGTTTACCGTTTTTGAGAATTGATTTTTCTACTATGAACCATTTCAAAATTCTTTATCAATTTTATTGATATCATTCATGAAATATTTAGATGTTCTGTTGTAAGTTTTCTAATGAAAAAATACAATTATTCTTTCAAATTTAGTGTAATATGAGACAAATAATATCTAATATGGTATTCGGAGAAAGTGGCTGCTGTAGTTTGAACAGCTAGGTTGTAGAGTATTACATACATAACCAGTTTATAACAAATATCACAACCATAAAATAGAGGTTGTTACAGAATAGACTAGCAGAATTCAGCAGATGTTGTCCTCCTCTCTCTCCGCACTCTCCCCGCTCTCTTTTCCCTCTTTTTCACTCTCCCCTTTCTCTTTTCCTGTCTCTTTCTTTTTCATTCTCTTTCTTTCTTTCCTTTTGTCATTTTTCCTCTTATTCTCTATGTCTTTCTCACCATCTCTTTCTTCCTTTCTATTTTCCCCTCGGCAGTCTTCATGTCGCCATACATTGCCAACCAGTGATTTTTTTATTTTAATACTCCGCGACTATACTGACGCAGTGTCTTGTAAAATATGCAGAAATAACACTTAATTACGACTCATTACGTTATTGTAATTTAACTTAAAATCCCTGAAAAATTCTACGATTGAAAGGCGGGAAAATAAATTGCCCATAAATCATTGATAAATGACGTCTTTTTCTCGCTGGTCAATATTTTCATTCGCCATATTCTCCTGGTAGTGAATCGATTCCTTCACGTGAGGCATGTTAAAGGATAAGAGCTCGCCTTTTTTATCTACTCAACCGTGAGTAGCCTCGGTGACGTCATTGATAGTGCAATCGGGACCTTCATATTATTCACGGTTTACAAAAGGCACTGCTCCGGTATCTGCATGAACTCAGTTACACTACACAGGCACACAAAAAAAGTTGTCAGATTCAAAGACTTAAAACATGCTTATGTATTCCAACGCACTGAATTCGAAACTGAAGCCAAAATTGCGCCACCTCCCTACAGTTTTTTTATGGCAAAAAAAATCTCAAATTTAGAATCTACAGTGTTACAGCGTTTTTTGCGATTTAAAAAAACAACTGGAGGAAGGTGGCGCAATCCTGGTTTCAGTTTCGGATTTAGAGCGTGCAAATACATAGAGAAACATGTGTTAAGTCTTTGGATCTGACAACAACCTCCGAAAACAAAAAAAATACAACTTCTGGAGGATTTTTTCGTGATTAAAAAAACTGGATGATGGTGGCGGAATTCTGGCTTGAGATTTGGATTCAGCGCGAGGAAATACATGGAGAAACATATGTCAAGTCTTAAGGTCTGACAACAACCTCTGAAAACAAACAAAATACAATTTCACGATGCTTTTTCCGTGATTTAAACAATAGAAGGTGATGG
This sequence comes from Teleogryllus occipitalis, assembly GCA_011170035.1. Taxonomy (NCBI): domain Eukaryota; kingdom Metazoa; phylum Arthropoda; class Insecta; order Orthoptera; family Gryllidae; genus Teleogryllus; species Teleogryllus occipitalis. The sequence goes on along the minus strand of BLKR01014974.1, from coordinate 84,474 downwards.
CGAAATTCTGGCTTCAGATTCGGATTCAGCGTGTTGACAATCATAGAGAAACATGAGTTACGTCTCTGTGTCTGACAACACTTTTTTGTGTGCCTGTGCAATTGAATCAAGAATTATCATTCCTCAGCAACATATCTGATTGCGAAAATGCACCGTAGACGTTTCTGGAACCGAACCTACGACCTCGCGTCTACAACGTTTTCAGTTACGAAATCACTTTATATTGTTAGTGGACAAAAAAGTATTACTTTTTAAATATGGCCATTTTTTATTCAATGAAGGAATATGTTAAGGGAGATAGTGTGTTTTACTAGTAAAAACTTCATTAAGTTAGTTTTCAAGTGAACCGCTAAGTAAAGGAAACATTTTGTGTACACCTCCAAAATTAACGGTTCCGCTAAAACTGACGTCATTCTTTTGAAAAATGTCATTTTTGAAATGTTTCATTTTCCTTTTTCACAGACGCTACCCGACAGCATACTATTTTAAATTAAAATAAATAACCGTGAAATCACATAAACAACAGAAGACATATAATTGTTTAAATAATTTCAATTTCATCATATTCCTACGAAAATCATCTAAAAAGTGATTACTCAATTATAGGAATTTAGGAATCTACGTTAAGGGATTCCTTTCAGCTAGAATCAATAAAACTCATTGCAGGAGAATAAAACAAAAACGGAAGAAGATAGAAGTATTGTTTATGGCTCATGAATTTCCATTTCAATGACCGTCTTCAAAAGTTACAAGCCATTTCTTTCCTCGTTTGGTAAGCGCCGTGGAGCGAAATCACCAGAAATCGGAAGGTAATAACTCTGAACTGGAGCGAGTCGCAGCCATAAATGTCCTGGGGGGAACGACAATTTTCCAAATGGACGGGCGACTACCTCTGGGACAAAAGATGTGACCTGGTCGTGTTGAAGCGAAGCACCGATCTATCGTGAAGACGACAGGTTGCGTACTAAGCACTGGTCGTTATTTAGCCAACGTTTGAATTTCATTGGTCTCCAGGCTCGTTACTTTTGAGAATCAACTGATGGCACTGCAGTGCCTGTGAGGTCTTAGGGAGTGAGTCTGATCGGTGAAAAGATTTTCGACCCTGGCTAGTTCGAATTAGGTGGGGCCTGGATGAGAATTCTAGCGGCGGATTTGCGTGATTTCTCCCATCAATTCCAGGAGAATGCTACAGCGGTATGGGCCACGAACAGCGCCTGATCCTTCCTTTCCTAAACTCACTCCTTAATTATATATATATATATATATATATATATATATATATATATATATATATACATACACACACTTACATGTGCTACACTACCATACATGTAGGAGGGTTAGAGTTTGTCCCGCTTGAGGCGATGCTCCGGTGGAGGAGATACCTTGATGAAGAAAAACATAAGCTGACGTGTAGGTCAACGCCGGATCAGGCTATTCAGAGAGGGGAGAACACCGCCATCTCACGCGATAAAATATGCTCTACGCTTACGAGACTAATGGCCATAGAAGTTGACGCGTCCTGAAACACTAAATATTCAATCAATCCAAGCTCATGACTTGTATCTAAAGGTGAAAAGAAATCAAACACACTAGTTCAGCATGTGATGGAACTGTTTTCGAAGAATTATTAGAAAAAAGATCTATAAAAAAAGTAATATCCTGTTTACATTAGGAAGAAAGAAAAGTCCACAAACAAATATTAGAAGAAATGGAACATTTGTAATATACCCTTTAGAATGAATTTGGTCACGAAAGATCAATGAAACACGTTTTCAAACTAATTATAAACATTTTTCAAACAAATAAATTTTACTGCTTTTGCATTTAACCTGTACACACATGAAATACACTGTTTAATGCATCATATTTAATAATGAGACAATAATTGGATGTCTGAAATCTCATTACCACATTAAAACGTTTTAGTTTAATTGGGCGCTCTGTTATCTCATTACATCATATTGGTTTATTACATAAATATGCATGGAAGAATTTTCTTTAATCTATCGGTACGTCAATGTAGTTCCACAAATGTTGGTGATACTACAAATTTAAGAGATGTAATATTGTCGGAGTTCACATTTCACTAAATAGAATGCCAAGACATTCGTATGTCTTGCATTCCATATGTGAATATGAACTCTGGCTCCACTGTTAGCTAAGATAAAAAATATAATTATATAAATGAAAATTTATAAGAGGAAGGTTTTGTGGTCTCGACGCAAAGAAATGGCATTATTACTTTATCGTATTTCACAGCTCTTAACGTGGTTTATACACCTCTGGATTCTACCAAAACCAAAGCTAAACCTAAAGACAAATCTGTTCAATCACATTTTAATATTAAAACACTTAAAGTTATTTTAGTTTTATTGGCATCATAAAAGTGTCAACATTTGTGGTAACTGAATATTTTAAACTGATAATATAAAAATATTAATATTAAATAACTTAATGTTTGCACAGTAGTTTATCAGGGAAACATAAACGAGAAGAAAATAATTATTAGGAGTTAATCCACCCTCTAAATAGTGTAAAAACTTCGAAATACAAGTATTTACTAGAGACCATGAAGTGAAACCGATTCAAATAACGTTATGACTTAATTTTAGCTCAATTTTACTGTGTACTTTTTTATTTAATTTCGTACAATTTTACAATATAATTTTTTTATTTTATTGTATCATATTAGATTGGCATATATTGAAATTTATTTTTATTTTATTTCCTACCAATTGGTGCATAGTGATTTTTGATACATTTTCTGTTCTGAAGATATCGCTACATGACCAAAATGTTCAAACAAATAAAAAAACAATTCTTAAACTGCACTGGGTTCATTCATTACACTGTCACTTGTACTATGAATTCAAGGTGCCAGTTCATACGTCCAACCAGTGCGTGCAAATAATCGTACCAACCCATCCATTGCGATGTTCTAGCAGCACAACTCACCAGTGCCCCTTTAACGAGAAAATTATTGATTTCAATTTGTCTGATAGCTCTTCACGCCATCTGGAGGTCAAACGCTGACAACGGGAAACCAACTTCATTTCCCAACTTGAGTTCCCAGCTCCAGAGCACTGGATTAAAGGGCGGGTTATGGAGACCCCGCGAAATAGGCTCACAATTAAGCTCCGAATTTGATGCACCAAAACTCAATTAGCTCGAAGTGGTGGCATTCAAGGGGTACTCTCACTGGCGAAGGACAGTGCAAATAATGTTGGAGCCGCGGTGTTAATTTTCTTTTGAGTCTGCTCGTGACCGGAAGTAAATTAAGTTGGGGGAAGAGACGTTCCTTCGGGTGCGCTCGTGCACGTTTTATCTCGATGTTTGAGCTCTCTCCTCAAGCAAGACTCAGCCCGGACTGGTCAAAAACCTTCGTCTCACGCCGTATGAGACGACAAGATTGACAGGGTTGCCAATTGCTGCTGGAGAATGAATTCAGTTCCCGCGTTTTTGCTGTTCCATAGTTTGTTATTTGTTTTAATATCTATGTATGTAAGTTAAGTTTAGAAATTTCACAGTTGAATCCGTAGAGTTCGGCGTTCTAGACCTTACGATTGATTGATTGATTGTGATTCTGGGCGCGTCAACTGCCATGGTCATTCGTCCCGTAAGTGTACTGCATGTTTTCCTCAAGAGGTGGTGGTGATCCTCTGTCACTGAATGGCGAGATCCGGCGCCGACTTACCTTCGGCTAGCGGTGTTTTCCCCAACCAGGTATCTCCCACGAGCGTAGAACCACCCACCAAGACTCTTAACTCCCCAGCGCTCTCCCGGCATGTAAGTGCAAGTATAGTGCATGTGAGTGTAAGTGAGTAAGTAAGAGATGAAGATAGGACAAGGAAAACGAAGGAAAGATCGCGCGCGCTCACAACTACCGATTAGAGCAGCCAGACGCTAGAATTCTCCTCTTGAAAGCGACTGAATTCGACCGAGAAGACTAGTTGGTGTCAAAAATCCTGCCACCGTCGGGACTCGAACCTAGGACCTCTGGGTCAGAGGTACGGCAGTAACTTCAGCTGTCCTGAGCCCCCTTTCCCGGCTTGGCTTTTGATTGATTTTTTCATGTTTCCGGACACGTCAACTGCTTTGGTCATTAGTCCCGTTAGTGTAGTGCATGTTTTCTTCTCGGGAGATGGCGGTGATCTTTCCCCGCTGGATGGCGAGATCCGGCGCCGACCTACCGTCGGCTAGTGGGGTTTCCCCCTAACCAGGACTCTCCCACCAACGAGGCACCGCCCCAGCCGAGACAAGCTCTAAGCTCCCGACCGATCTCCCGGAATATGCGGTAGTGAAGTGCATGTTAGTGTAAGTGTGTAAGGGGAGAGGATAGGACAAGGAAGAGGAAGGAAAGATCGCGCGCGGTCTGTGGCCCGTTTGGTAGGGTACTGCTCCGGCATTCGCCTGGTGTTGATCGGAGAAACCATGGAAAACTACCGATGAGAGCAGCCGACCGCTAGAATTCTCTTCCAGACAGCGGCGGAATTTGACCTAGCTCCCGGCTTGGTCTTACCAGTGTTCTTGATTGCTGGGTGACGCCACTCAAAGGCTGTGAAGCCGACGTTTCGACCAACTTGCCATGGCCGTCCTCAGGGCTGGACTGCTAGCACTATATACTTCACAGCACCTTCCTAATCCCTGTGTTGTAGTTGAGTAACACCTCGAGTGTGCGGATGTGCGGTTCCGTCACTCACGGCTACACCACTTCCCGAGCGCCAACCCAGACACACGAGGTGGCATTCGATGCGCCTCCGTCTCCTGTTGGGGAACTGATATTATGTTTTTCCATCCGGCCACAAGATTTTAAGAAACTTCAAAAAAGAACTTTTATGTATTTTGCCGCTGGCAAATGTGAGTAAGCCGGGAATTAAATAGATCTATATAGGTAGCGTAGATTAAACACGAGTACCTAAAGGGTTTTCTCGCACAATATGTCATAATTTTCTTTCAAAAAGTTGGCAACTCTGTTATTGACATCTTTAAGTGAACAATTGAAGTTCATTTGAAGAAAAGAAAGCGCGACACATTTCATTTTACGTTTTATCCATAAGGCCTATTACCATATTTAAAAAAATAAATTTACAAAATCCTACAAATAGTATTGCTTTGTGACTTATTAAATTTGAAGAATTTCAAATGAATACGGAGGTAACAAAATTGTAAGTAATGTTAGAGAATGAATGAACCTTCGATTTATCACTTTTACGTTCTTAAGTGTACAAATGCCTATATTGAAATAAATGTAATAAAGAAATTATTCTTATTAAACTTAACAAACACCTTATTCACAGGAACATACGAAATAGTCGACTTTAAATGTTTATATAGATTCGCATACGAAACGATTAAAGGAGCAATTCCAGAAGTGGAAGTAAACACAAAGTAGAACGAGTTTGTGGAGTTTTAATCTTTTCAAAAACTAGGAGAGAAAAATAAGGAAGTGTGAAGCTAATCCGAGGAAGAATCACATGTAGTTGTAGAAGAATTTGCGACAGAAATTTCGGAACTAATTGAGAATTATCTTACATTAGGATTAGATAATAACTCAGAAGAACAGCTTACAGAGGATCTTTGTGCATTATTGTGCATATTAACTAAAATTGTAAAAAAATGTAGCTATTCTAAACCCTATTCGTATCATCAATGCCTTCCAAGTATTTTGTACGGGGATTATAATATTGAAATTGCAATATTACCAGTTCATATCCCGTATAGAGGTAACATACAACACCATTAGATGTTGGGAATTTTTGAAGGGGAGTATAATACTATCAGCTACTACAATTCATTTTTAAGACCAATGCCGGACTCTGTAAAACATATTTAAATAAAGCTACGCATGAAAAAATTGAAAATGAAAGAAATTTTCTACACGTGAAAATACTTTTAAAAATACATGTCGGCGACGCCCCATTCAACTAGTGTGAAGTTAGCACAACATCTCTCTTCCCTGTTCGCAATGCAATGAGATATTAAGAAACGTTCTTTTTTAGTTTTTTAATGAGCACTTGGAGATTGATCCATTGGTCCACCTGCAACCTGCAACCTGAGATATATTGCTGGAAACTTCTAGTAGGTATCGGGTAGGCTTCCAGAATAGTCAGCACATTTTGACACCCGTATATTCGGCAAGGGACGGCCACTTTAATACTAGGATTGCCGTGAGCAGGGGATCTCAATGACCAAACGATGATTGCTTTTTATAGGTTCCAATATTTGTAGGAAGCTGGAAATCATTAATATTGTTTCTGATATACTAGTTGTTCAAATTACGTAATTTTTTCTTAAGACTTTGTTAGAATTTGAGTTATTACAGTATCGTTTGTTGTATACAAAGAAATTTTGGATAATTCACTAAAAACCTGGAAATTTAAAATACATTTGAAAAATATTTGTAGTAATTTAAGTTTTAGTACAATATAGATAAAATATCGATAAGTTATGAAATTGCATAAGAATGTAATTGTTACGATTATTAATGTTACACTCATACATGATTGCGAATTTTTTCTCTCAATTGGAGAACTTGAAATTTAAACATTAAAAAAAAACTAAGTAAACCGTAATGATATTAATTGACATTTCATCTCATTAATTTACCAAAATTGTCTAATTATCAAGAAAATAAAAATTAAGGCTGTGAGTTTCAGAGCCCTAGGACCTTTTGTACTCATTCCTTTGAATTGTTAGGGTTAAGGATTCACTGATTATTTAGTTTTTCCGGGCAGGTCAACTACTAAGATCATTAGTTCTGTAAGTAAAGTGCATGCTTCATTCTCGAGGTGTCCAGCGCCAACCTATGATTTGTAGTTTACGATGTTTCCTTTGATCAATTCCAGGCGGATGCCGTTATTCAAATAACGTGCAGAAAAGGCGTCGAGTACCAACGGCGGCAGGATTTTCGACACAAGATAGATACCTAGGTTGGATTCAGCCGCAGTCTGGAGGAGAATCCTAGCGGCCGGCTGCTCTGATCAGTAGTTTTCTGTGATTTCTCTGATCACCAGGCGAATGCCGGAACAGTACCACAACAAATGGACCAAGGACCGCGCGCGATCTTTCTATCCCACTCCTTGTTCTTGAAAACGGGTAAGCAGCTTAAATCTTATCCCGACTAGGGTTGTGCCCCGATGGTGGGAGATACCTGGTAGAGGAAAAGTAGCCGACGGGTAGGTCGGCACCCGAACGCATCTAGCGGAGAAAGATCACGACCACTTCCCGAGCAAAAACATGGCCCATACGTATGGGTCTAATGAGCAGTTGACGCGCCCGGAATCACTAATCGATGAACCAATCAAACCCAGGGAAGGCGTCGGCTTCCGGAGCCGAAGTCATTATCTACTTGGGTGTTCGGGAGACGCCGCGTCCTAGGCACAGATGCAACGTCGGATTGCTATACCCAAGTGCGGTTTCAAACTCGAGCAAAACGCCTTGGATGAAAAACTCTTTCTCACCCCTTCCTTCAGAGGAGGAGCAAAGCTGTCTGTCCCATGTTGTAGATTTACTGCACCTGAAAGATCCTCGAGTCTAAATGAAGCCTCTAAGCCAAATTCAAATCGCCTATTTCATTGACCGAGTGATACCTCCTTTCCCTCAAAGAAACGTAGAGGAATTTTGATAGTCAGAGGAAGGCGTCGGCTTCCGGAGCCGAAGTCATTATCTACTTGGGTGTTCGGGAGACGCCGCGTCCTAGGCACAGATGCAACGTCGGATTGCTATACCCAAGTGCGGTTTCAAACTCGAGCAAAACGCCTTGGATGAAAAACTCTTTCTCACCCCTTCCTTCAGAGGAGGAGCAAAGCTGTCTGTCCCATGTTGTAGATTTACTGCACCTGAAAGATCCTCGAGTCTAAATGAAGCCTCTAAGCCAAATTCAAATCGCCTATTTCATTGACCGAGTGATACCTCCTTTCCCTCAAAGAAACGTAGAGGAATTTTGATAGTCAGAGGAAAAAGCAGGTCTCATGGTTTGAGTATCCTCACGAAAAATAAGGCATCATTGAATTGAATTGTACCTTTCGGCCCTGAATGCCTCAGGGCAAAATGCTCAGACATTCCTATCCTGAGAACTACGCAATGATTCGGAGAAGAGAAATACGTTCCCTACCTTGTAGAATAATGAAGGTTAGAAATGGGAAACATGGAAATTGCCCAAATTACGTAGATTATCAGATTTCGTGAAAAGCTATGAAATTACCAGAATGAATAAAGTATAAAAACTTCTAAGTAGAACAAATAATTAATTTTGTTTAAAAGTTCTCCCAATAGATGCAACAGTGTTAATAAGCACGCAGCCTATTGTAGTTGAAAGTCTATTAACCGAGGTCCAGAAATGAGTGGATTGACAATTTATATATTTTTTTCTCAATGAAATGAAAACATGGCCCCTATATCGACTCAAAATGCCCATTTTAAATGATAATGCATTCTCAAATTAAAATAATTTTAACCATTTTAGTAAGATTTTTTCAATGGTATGATACTATCAGAAAATTTGTTTGATTGACAAGAATTAAGTGTAAAATTATTTTTTTTAATTCCCTTTTTCTTCCCTGAAATTTCTATGTTTCCCATTCTCATTTCCAGCCTTCAATTAGCGTGGAGGGCGCTTTCACATATGCCACAGCTGAACTGTCGTTAAATAGCTCGAGCAAATCCCTCTCCTACGTTGCAGCAGAGCATGGAGGATGGGAAAGGCTTCCCTACTCTATCGCAGAGGCAAATGCACTCGCGAACTCACTCCCACATTTTCCTGGAAGTTGAGCACCTCTGCGTGTGACGTGTATTTAATACGGGAATGAGGAGAGAAGTGACGGACTAAAATCCCGCAGAGATAGTCCTGAAATGAAACGCTGACGTTAGCGCACGAAAACTCGATTTGCCTACAGTAGCCGTGTCCGATAGTTCTGTCCACCAATTAGCTAAATTGGTTCACTATATGACGTTCGCAGAAGACTATATGTGGCAATAACGAAGTATGATCTCAATTCAGAATATTCCGCAATGGGGATGATTGTTATTTTGCTAACAATTATTTTGTTTTTAATCTGAATCCATTGTTACATGAATATTTACTTAATTTTACTATTGTAGCGGACGTCGAAAGATGATTTGAGAATCATCAACTGTTATTTTGAAGACTATTCTTTTATTGAAATGTTGTTTTACATTTGTGAAAAATACAAATCGTAGTCAATGATGATTTACGGGATTAAACACATGCACGATCACCTGAACATTTTTTTCAATACAAAATAAGAATCCAAGGAGTACTCTAAATATTGTTAAATGTTACATGGGATGGGATAAAATTATTTAATTACTCATTTTCTGATACTTATAATATGAGTGAATATTGAAACACTTCTAACGCTTCCAAAATAACGACTACCCTATGCTCAACTACCCAAATATACTAAAATATATCATATTTATTTTCAATGATTTTTGACCCGTTGTAATTATGTCTACTGGTTCTTGAGTTTGGGCCACAAGAAAGAAAACAGACACTTTACATTGTCGATGTTTCGGGCATATATTTGGCCTTCATCAGGGCTACAGAACAAATAACATTTATTTACAAAAATATGTACAGGGCACCATTTGATTTGAGATATAATTAGTTTATTAACAATATAGTTTCTTTGATTGTTACCTGTAAGGTCATACACAATGTACATCGTGTATTCTACATCTCCCTATTATCTATGTAGTTGCATCTCACATAAATTATATAGGGTTCAACCGAGATAGACATATTGCACATGTTGTGCATCCGCCTCTGTTAGATTGTGTTAGGTTACATGCCAACTTATGAAACATGAAATTGAATATGAAAATATCCAAATTGTATTTTATTTACTTATTTAATTTTTTCGGTGTGTATAAGTATGTTGTACATGTAAATAGACAATTTCGTATTTCATGTTTCATAAGTTTGCATCACTATTGTAACCGAACACACGCTAACAGAGGCGGATACACAACACGTGCAATATGCCTATCACGGTTGAGCCCTATATAATTTATGTGAGATGCAACCAGTAGACATATAATAATTATATTAAAAATAATGTAAAGATACACAGTATTCCATATCAGTCATTCTTTATCGTCTATTCGACATTAAATAATGTCTGCAGTTTCAATTGATTTTATGTTTTCGTAATTGTGCTTACCACAAAGAAAGTTGAGTATCTGAAACTGTTCATTACCGGCAGTGAACGTACAATTCTTACGGATAGAATCTCTTCTTGTGTTTGTGCTGAGAAGTATTCTCTATCCAAAAATACAAATTAATCCCAATGAAAAATCCATTACAGATGTTGTAAATAGTTGTTAAATACGTTTAACATTACGATTGTTTAAAGATAAATGAATACGCTATATGCAAAATACAAATACGAATGTTATACTAATATTTACTTTTCTTTTTAATCTCAGTTTTTCGGAGTTAATTTTACTAACAAAATTCACAAATATTTCTTTTAAATAATGTTTTCTTTGCCGATGGATACTTCACACCCGCTAATTTTACTGTACTCTTTAAGATTCAAAAAGAAATTTCTAATTTCTTTTTAGTTTTTTGAAATATTATTTTACATAAAAATGAGTCTAATATCAAGAACACATTTAGTTGTGTACGACAGAATTTTATTGAAATGTTATCTTAAGTATTTTAGGGAATAAATTCATCAGTGTCCACTGGAAATAAATGTGCTGCAAATTGCCTGCAAAGTGAACTCTGATACTCAACTACTACCACGATAAGCTTTGATGTAATCTGTCCCTTCTTCCCTCTTCCCTTTTCTTGTTGATGTTTTTCTTCTTCTTTCTTGCCTGTTAGCTATGATCTTTGACTGCTTTATCAGCTTTTTCCACACGAAATTTAACTTTCAACCGAGGATTGCAAGAGTATTTTATAAACAGGTGCGCATTGAAGTATGCCATGACAGGGGGCATGGAGAATTTAAATACTCAAGAAAATGGCTTTTAAATTTGAGGTATGGTCAAACGGCGACCACAGCTATATTCAGCACACGTTCAAGATATAAAAATTGAATTTTTTTCAAATTTTCAATATTGCACTATATACTTTCCTTATTTTTCCCCTGCACTTTTGAATCAATTATTTTAAATCGTAGAAAGTATTCTCTTAATCTTTTACGCCAACATGAAAATTGTGATGTTTGATGATAATGTCCTTTTAGTTAAAAATGTGTTTGTTATATGATTTCTTCGCACCTTCTGAAATGCTGTTTTGGGGTCTCTCCATTCTACCTGCAAACTCCGCTTGAGGTGAGATCTAAAAGAGAGGATTCGTTCATCATAAACCAAGTGCTGGGTAATGTTGGGGCAAAGATCCAATAAACCGCATTAGTGTCGGAGTGTGAAATATCATCGAAAGGCAGCCACGGGAGCCGGGATGAGGGTTATTTGCGAGTGGGGCGACGTCTCCGACAGGGAGCTTTTGTCACGCCAGCCCCGCCCACACCCGCGTCCATCCACCCTGCACGGTGGGTCGAAAGACGCAAATGAAAACGGTCAAAAAGTTTACATCACAATTTATATTATTCAAGCACTTATGAAAAGAAAAAAAAACTGTTTTAAAAATATTTGGAACATGGTAACTGTTTCCAAACATGGTAACTGTTTAAGATTACAAGCTATTACAGATTTATCAGATTTTGGAATTCATATTTCTCACTAATTATTGTTTGCAACAAAAATAATTTTTTTGTCGTTATTGGTCTATACTTTGTAAATACATTTCTTTAAATATTCCTACTTATTTACCAGTTTTATCTGCATGAGTGTTTTAAGTAAGTATTTTATGTATATAGTTCGACACCTTTGTGTCTCTCAACGGTCGGTGACCTTTTATTCTGGAGTGATAGAAGTCGCAGTGAAGGCGCGTGATTTTGGTGCAGTAAAGAATGTTACACGAAAAAGAAGGAGCTCGACAGCAAAAGGTATGATAAAAGCAATTATTGTTATTATAATACCTTTGCTTGCAAATAGAGTGTTGTTCCGTGGCCAAGTTACAACTGCAATAATCTGTACAATATCTTAACTATATCACAATAAAAGATAAGTTTCTTTTAAGCAAAAAATGCAATAAATAAAATACAATAAAAATTCAAAGTTTGGTATAATAAAAAGAATATTGAAAGTAAATGCTGAAATGAAGAAATATTTACATTATGGATGCTGTACTCTTTATATTTTACTGTATATACCTTATTCATTTAATAACTCGTCTTAACATGCATTTAAATTGAGATTAATGTAACACGAATCGATTCACTAAAAAATAAATCTGTTTAGACCAGCAGATGGTCTAGTGGTTCAATGATCTTCCTGAATCCCAACTTCTTGCTTCCTTTAAATGGAAGGTTTCAATTAAATCTCTTTCTTCTTTCTTAAATCCTTTGTTCGATCTACACTATTTTGGTTTTGAAACTTATAGTAGCTGAAAGTGAGGAGTCTTCATAATTCACTTGGGCTTGATGAAATCTGTTCTGTTTGACTTTCAGGAAATCACAATCGTTAAGATGCGGACAGGTTTTAGGTAGGTATCGTGGGAGTCTATTCCTATTTTAAGAATTCCATGGTAAATTTGCATTTATGTATTGCTGCATTGCTTTCTCTTTACTCGTTACTATTAAAATACCTACTAGAGAGAATTCATACGTCACATGTGTAACATGTTGCCCTTTCGCTTTCAATCAAACCCAGGCGAAATTCAATTAAACCATTAGCCTTCAATCTGTTGAGCAACGTTCATGCGGTGATTATGTGATTAGAAGAATCAACAGCACTTCATGAGTTAAACACTCATCAAATAATTACTGTAAGTAGAAACGGCACAGGGAGGTCTTTTATGAGTAAACAGATATGCCAATAACAGCGAGCTACTAATGTTAGAAAGAAACGATCAGGATTAAGAGTGGCAAGAATTTTGTACATGCAATTGACCCTAATTTGGAAAATATACTTAATTAAGAATTAAGAGAAAACCAAAATATCAATATTTATATCAGAAATGAATTGAATTGAATTGAATTGGCCTTATTTTACGTGGCGAGACTCAGGCCATAAGGCCTGCTCTTCCGTCTGACCACGCAAATTCCGCTACGCTCCTTTCACCAACTAGGGGAGAAAGAAGGTATTACTTGGGCGACGAAACAGGAAATGCGGAAAAATGTATTCAATAACGCAAGTATTTATTTACGTAAAAACTAAGAGATTCGCCGTGGCTTCTCATTGATTAAAAATATAAGTGCCACTCTCGCGGATTTTGGCCTATACATATAGTTAACGCCGAAACTGAGGTCCCAAGGAAGCATCGAGAAAGCTATCATGCAAAAAATATTATTTATCTTTCAAAATGATTATTTAGATACATAGTTATTACTACAGTAGAGTTACGGTGTTTATTACAAGATTTAGCATGCTAAATTGGCTCTTGAGAGTCACAAAACTTCGCAAGCAACTTTTACTCCGCGAGGGAGGACAATTAACTGTAACTTCAAGCTAAAGTAGACTAATTAGTTTCAAAATGAATCAGCTACATCTCGATCATGTAATGAAATTAATATTTATCATCCTCGACTCTAATTTCAGAACAAAGTTGTAAGTAGCCATAGAAACACGAAATTAAACATTTGTACCTCGCACTCAGGGTTCATTGCTATCTACAGGAAGCTGCATTGCCGACTACAGAAGCCAAGTAAATTTCTTCATTCTTATTTAATTATATTACGAAAATAAGGATAAATAAGGGAACAATACAAACTATTGTATGTGAAGGTTAACAGTTTTATCCCTTCTGTATAACTATAAACACTCGTCTATATAAAAACGTGTTAATACATGAGAAGATGGCGGTTTTGTATAATTTCTAAAAAAACATCGACACAAAACAAGTAAGTTGTGCTGATGCTGAATAAGGAATATACTAACACTTACGCAACAATGCATGTTACCATCATTTGTAACTTGGATGCATCCTTGACCCCTTAAAATAGTTTTTCACGACCCCTAAGAGACATGGGTTATGTAGAAATCTATTCCTAGGTAGAACTCTACAAAATGACGGCCGTGCTTTGAAAATTACATCTCAGGAACATTCTCCAATAGTCCAGTTTGAAACAACAACAACAAAAACCAGTTACCTCAAAGTTGGGTTCCTGTTCATGAAGCTTTCCAATTTGTAAATAATGATTTTCTACGAAATACGAAATGCTTAACGTTCTTACGTGTCCAACTAGTTATTTAACTTCCAGCCTACGAATTTCCTATTCTTGTATCTTTGAAGTTTCACTTCCAACGCGTGTGGCAACCACGTACACATTTTTAAGCTTCCATATTATATTTTCACACTTCTTTCTACATCATGTGAAAGATCCGAAAGCATAGGTCTAGCTATTAACAACATTAACCCTATAAAAAGTAAACAACAGATGAGGTGCAAGTTAAGTAAATTGACGCTATCGCCTCGGTTAATAACTAATCGAATCTATTATTTGTGCCATCGGTCCTTTGTCGTTTAAATTTTTTTGGAATACCATTTTCTTACAAGAAACGAGCAACACCATTTTTTAGATCGTTACTAGTAAGAATGGTCCTTTCAGAGTATGCATAGCGTACTGAAATTTTGATTGGTAGCACTAGTGAAAAAAGTAAGACGATGTTTAAGTGTTCAGGTAAACCTGTGAATGGATCACAGCAAATAAAATGCTTAAATCTGAGCGCATCAGGTACTACTGACTAATGTATCATTAAGTGAATTAAAAGAAAATGAAAGTCAATATGGCTATCTACAAAAATAGTGTATGACACACACGATAAAAGTGATTTTCTTTTGGACGTACAAATGCGCCAGTCGGCTCTTGTCTCAACATTTCCTATTCGCAATATAAAATGTGACTTTTACCACTCGTATCATAAATAACTGTTCTTGGAATAACTGAACTCTCACACCATGCTTATTAGCTGCAAATTATTTGTTTCCTTTCTTAACGGACGCCGGCCGTTAAGAGCGTCATTTCGTTCCTGTGTTTGCGTAAAGTCGACAAAACAGCATTGTACAATGAAATCATTTTAGTAAACCGGACGGTCATCAGTAAATCACATTTTGGAATCCACCACTCATTTCTTTAAGAGGAAAGATTTTTTAAAATAGTTTTTCCTATGCATTAATTGTTCAGAAATATTTTGGTGAAAAAAATATTTCGATATCTGCAATAGTTTTCGAGTTATAATTTAAAAGGTATGCCACTGCATCATGCTTCATCATAATCTATAATATATCTTCATCATCTATGAGAGTAGTAAGGTAAGCAAAACTCATAAATCTAACTTCGTCCCTTGCTTTCCAGAATCACCGTTTTTACGATCCGTTTCCCTCATAACTTAAAAAACTATTTTAAAGTTATGAAATTTTTAGGGCACATTTAACCATTATCTGTAAAACCATTCTAAATCATACACTTTAGAACGATATTTTTTGTGATAAAAATTATAAAACACAAAAAAACTATTAATAATTAATATATTAATTTAGATTCAAATAAAAAATATTATTTATTCAGAGATCTACATGAAAGAGCTTGGTTTTGTACCTGTGTGTATTGCCAACAAATTAAAAGAAGAAATTTGTAACAATCTTCAAAATTATTTGAGTTATCAGGGAAGCACTAAGTCAGTGCATGAAAACTGGTTAAATTTTGATTTTTCGAAAAAAAAAATTAAGTTAAAAGCCAATTTTTCCTTGCAGAAGAAATATATTTCTGTGTCAGTTCATTTTCACCGCAGTGGAGTACGATTTTAATGAAAAAAAAGTGGACAAATAATTTTAAAAAAATTAACTGCTGTAAGCTGTATGTTCCCCCTTACAACATGACCTCCTCCCCGCACGCAGTGGTAGCCGAAAGCGCGCGTGGGCGTGGCCCCTTTCCGCAGCGGGCGGAGGAAGGGCGTTCACCCCGCGCGTGACGCGTGCGGTCAAGGCTATGACGTCAGCAGGCGCCTTCCGCCGCTTTCGCCCCCAGATGGAAGAGGCTGTCTCATTTCACGCCAGCGCAAGGGAGGTTCTGCAGGGGTAGGTAAGGGACGGGCGGCCGCATGGCTCGGCGGCAACATCATCCCCTCTGCAGTATTGTTGGTCGGAGAGGTCGGGAGAGGTGGCTCAGGGCATCATCCATTCGAGTCGCGACACTAGCTTGTCAGCTAGGTCGAATTTAGTCGCTGGCTGGCGGAGAATTCTAGCGGCCGGCTGCTCTGATCGGTAGTTTTCCGTGGTTTCTCCGATCAACACCAGGCGAGTGCCGGAGCAGTACCCTAACAAACGGTTCGCATGATCTTTCCTTCTTCTTCCTTGTCCTATCCTTTACTTACACACACTTACACTAACATACACTACACAACCACACATGTCGGAAGACCGTTCGGGAGCTTAGAGCTTGTCCGGCTGCGACGGTGTCTTGGTGGTGGGAGATACCAGGGAAAATCCCGCTAGTAGACGGCAGATCGGGTTCGGACGAAGTAAAAAAGTGCATAGAATTACAACATAAATTGTATTTCAAGTTATTTAGAGAAATTGAATAAAAAAATGGAACTCTCGTATTAAGGAAATATCAACATTTTCAGCTTTTCGTCTTTGACTCACCTTAATAATCTTGTATTTCCTCATCATTATTCTTCTACTTTCTAATGTATATTTCAATGATTCTTAAAGTTAAATTAAAAAAAAAGAAGCAGACCAAGAGAGTGGGCTCTCAGTGGAAAATAACCAGATTTCTCTTTTGTCTATTCGACGGCTTCGCTTGCTCCTCGCGCGGTCCGTAATGCACTAAAGCCTAACGCTGTCGAGCAAAATCGCTCATCATTCACCGTTTACCACTGTTTGCGCTCCCCCGCGTCTCGGCGCAGTCAATTCGCATCCATCATGCGTGGTAGCGGGGCAGATAAAGCACCGTGTTTGCATCTAGCTGCCGTCAGAAAGCCGGCTGCAAGCCGACGTTCTTTTGGCGATCTCTTTCGAACGATCGAAAGCTGGCGTTTCCTCACAAATCTGGACGCGTGAGCATAAAATGAATGGTTTTTTATTTAACAGAAAGTAGAGTCCTTAAAGATCCTTTTCCTAAAAGATTATTTTCACGCGTAAGAAATCTCTAGATGTAAAATAATGAAGTTTATTATTATGAAGAATTTGAAGGAGAGATTAATCCTTGATGGTTATTCCAACCCCAAATTTGGGGTGACAGCTAAAATCTTACTTCTCTTGAGTCCGTTGCTATTTGTAGCGTGTATTAATTGTTTTGGCAGGAAACCTACGAATGAATCAAATTTACGTTGTTTTTCATATAATTTTTTAATAATGCATTGGAAGATTAAATACACAATTGATCAAGAGATATATTACATACTGATTTAGGTCGCCTAGAATTGTAGGCTACGATAAGAGAAATGAAATCAATTCCAGTAAGGGCATGTTAGTCAAATGCACGCGATCTAGAAAGACCAGTGACATCAAATGAAAGTTTACAAATCAGGATATTCCGCGGGTAAAGTGCTGTGGCAGCTTTCTAACACTACGGCGTGCAATCCCGGGTTCGATTCCCAGTCGGGGCAAAATTGGAGCTGAAGCTTGCCCTTAAAATTGTCTCAATTTCTGTGGCAGTGTGACGAAGAAACGCTCAGGCAGGCGGAGTTTGCTAGTTGCGATGGAGGGAATCCATGTTCGCCACCTGTTTCTCTTACCCCCCCTATCCACGCATAGGAATTAAGAGGCGCAGGCATCGGGGACACTGTCAGCTATCGGGCAAAGACGGACAATCGACGCTAAATGCCGTGGAAAGCATTAAATTTTGTTACTATGTATGTACTTAGGCACGACAGCTCTTTAGGAGCTAATACTTACCAGCGGCTTCTCGGCCTTGCGACCGGGAAATCAGGGGTTCATAACATTTTGATACTATGACCTGCCTGTATTGTCTTGATAACAGAAGCTTCCGTGGTCGGATTTTGCTGCAATCAAATATTTGCAGTTCGTGACAATCCATTTTCAATATATTTGTTTATGTTTGTAGATATTAGTTATGTAAGATGATGTCGCTTCAAGAGCTTTATTACTTTCTCGTATAAGTACGTATATACGGGTTAACTCAGAATTTTAGAAAATTGCAAAAGTTTGAATTTTTTCAGCGTCTTTCTCAAACTTCAAAATTAAAGATATTTTGGCTTCCAATGAAATTTGTTGCTCATAATCAGTTCTTTTAATAAGGTCATATCAATTTTTTTGAAACTTTTAATAGTTTTCGTACAATATGGTGAGCAGTATTTGCAATTTAAAAAAAATACACTAACAGGATTTTTTCAAAAACGGCTCCAAATTTTTTCTTTAAATATTTGGTATGGATAGTGCTAAATGCACTATATAAGATGACACAAACCTCATACTGTTCTATTCTTTTGATTGTTCAAAAATTACAAAAATGTAAATTTTTTACTTGTCTCCCACGTTGGTAATACTCGTATTTACATTAAAGGCGATTTCATCACGTTACTGTATTTATGCGTACATGTGCTTTAAATAAAGTCAAATAAAATTTCTCTAAAACCCGATAGTTTTCCGTGAAAATGATCTCAAAATTCCGTATTTTAAAAAACGCTCAAGCGCCATTTTCTCAAAAATGGCTCCACATTTCTTCTTCAAACTTTTACAACGGATAGTGCTATTGACACTAGTTGAATTAATCAGCCTTGTGAGTTTCATATAGGGCAAATACCTTCTCCAAGAGGGGAAGCTCTTGTAAAACTCACGTGGTGAGCTATTCCACGTGAGTATGAATTAGCACTGAACATCTACACTTACTACCAGGTGTCTTTCGTAATCCTTCCAAATTGTTCTACATCTCACTGCACTTGACCATTGTGGCCCCACCAGTCTATTGAAATAGTCGGCTCATCTGGTTCTTGGTCTTCTTCGGCTTCTGCTTCCGATGTATGGATCCCACATGGTGGTCTGCTGCCCCCATCTGTCCTGGTGAAGTCTTGCGACGTGGCTCGCACATTTCCATTTAATTCTTGCAGACTGCTGCGCAACGTTCTTGGAGGATGTAATAACTTGGTGTCTTGTGCTTGAAACTCTGTCCTGTATTGAAATGATCAGGATTTTTCTTTCCATTTTTCTTTGGCAGATCTCTAATGAGCTCTTTTGTTTGGACATTAAGGGCTAAGTTTGGCAAGCGTAGATTAGGACAGGAATATTGCATGTATGTAGAGCTTCTATTCTGAGTTTCCTGTTCAGTGATTTAGTACAATTAAAATGAAGTTATGATCATTTTGGCACATTCGAGTAATATCAACGGTTAAGAGGATTGCAATTGAAATGTTTATACAATAGCCACAATATCCCTTCGATAGATAATATAGAAAATGCTAGTTACCATGACCAATTGTTATGATGAACTTGATTGTGAAAAGTATTCTAGATAAATATAAAATATTGGATGTAGAAAATATTCTACATACCTTGATACAATGCCATGATTTTCTTGATTTTTTGGTCGTAAATAAAATTAACTATCCATTAGAGAATCAAGAACGCATTCAATTTTTACACTAATCTAACACAAATTTTATAATCGAAACGGGATATAATTTTTAAAAAAAGGTTGATTTCCTTTTTTATGTCGCTGTCTGAGAAGTCAATAAAACAATGAATATTTTGAATATCTTGGTGGCATTACTTCTGGAATTTTCCATTTAATTTATCCTAATAAATTAAGACGTATTTCCAAAATTTGAATGTGAATACTAAAAATGATTTACAAATGACAAGATTTATAATGGAGTGAATGATGAAATTTTATTATTAACAGACAACAAATGCGTAGCGAAATACATAAATTGAAACAACAAACCAAAACAGACAATATTTATATTCCGGTGTGAAGAGGAGCATATTGCGAACTTTGCGGCAAAAACGTTAGTTGGCATAATCATATTCTTTTATCCCAGCCTTCTGAAACACCTCTAGAATACATTTCGGAAGAAATGACCAGGATGGGAACTTGTGCGCGAAGAAAAAGTGTCCTACAACAGTCCTAAACATAACCTCATCTGTCTGTCTCAACAGGTTCACCCACAGTGGTGCAAATCCTGCCATATGCAGGGTGGTGGAACCGTCGATGTTGAACTGCGCGCACACTTTCTGGAATGACGGTTCTAGTGTCGCCCATCTCGGCCACTCTTGGTTTTGCAAGAAGTGGTCCACGAGCGTCCAAAAGTAGTCCGGGTAGAGGAAGCTCGCCAGGTCCACGTAGGCGGGCACGTTGCGGTACGGGTGTCGGTTGGGGATCTGCGGGTTCGGGCAACAGGCGGTGGAAACGTCGAAGTCCGAGGATGACGACAAGACCCCGCGCACGCGTCTTCTCCTGAGAACACACAACCACCTGGTTCAACCCATGGAGAAAACAACGAGGTGAAGCGCAGATCAGGCCGAACAGACTCAAACCTATTCACCAATAGCTTTTGTTCCAAAGTCTCATGATCAAATATTGAAAATCATGACAACCTTTGCGAATATCGTTTTAAGTTGTGTAAAGAAGCTCAATTCAGTAAATTAATACAATAAATACATTTTATATTTTTTGCGGGAGAACACATCTCATAAAAGTATTTCTTTACGATCATAGTATTAGTTAACTTATGTAGGCTAAATTTGTTTTAAAATATCAAAAAATCTCTTTATTGGTATGCTTGCTGAAATAACTTTTCAATAAGAAGAGAAAAATTATCACATTTTCCGAACAGGATGTCTCAGGGTAAATGTTATAAACTTCTCGATTATGTAATGGTGTTAAAATTATCTCTTTTTCTCAATGAGCATGAAGACGAATTGTGAATAAAATCCTTACGTACAATTTTTGGCAGATTATTTTCTGACGCTTTCAATTTAGTTTCATATACCTGTCAAACACCTACGCATGGAGGATACGTAATTATTAAGAGGAAATTTGGTATATGTTACTCCGTTATTATAATCTGCACATGTTCATTAGCAATATTCATTGTCTTTTTCAACCTCTCCACATAGTTTGAAAGTTGTAATTAATCATTCTGAGTCGCCTGCACAATATTTGTATATCAACAAAACAAAATGTCGCTTAAAACATCATTTAAAACCTTCCTGCAACAATGATGGACGCGCAAATGCGAAACAAAAACACTTGTGCGTTCAATTCGCTTTTTAAATAAAGACGATTGGCAGGGTTGGGCAAAACTATTTTAAATTTAATATTCAAAGTATTTTTTACTTTCTCGTATGCATACGTAGATACGGAGTAATATACATAGTATAGAGAAAGTTATGTAATGCTGCGGAAAATCGATTTCTAGATTTCAACGGAAATACACGTTTTGGGGACCCCTGATACCGAAAAAGGTTTATTTCAAAACGTCCGTCCGCCCGTCCGTTCGTGTCTCTGTGAACACCACTAGCGCCGAAACTACACGTACGATCTTTTCCAAAATGAAAAAAAAACTTGTTCATCTGTCTTTAGTTGAAGCTTTGAGATTTTAAAAAACATTCTTTAAAATTTGGGGGCACTTTACTTGAAGGCCCCTGGACATTTTCTAAATTTTCTCAAAAACGGCACCGAATTTTTTCTTTAAATTTATTGCAAGTGTAGAGTAAAACACACTTAAAAATATGGCATAGGTCCAATTTTCACGATTAACTCTGAATTTTCGAAAATTGTCAAAAATTGAATTTTTTTCGGGATCTTCCTACAACTACGAACTTGAAGACAGAGATTTTTCCTTCAAATTAAATTTGTTGTCCATAAATAGTTTTTCATTAATATGATGTAGACTTTTTTAAAATCTTAGTACTTTTTGTGCAATAGAGCTTGCAATATTTGCAATTTTAAAAATTACAAAAACAAGATTTTCTCAATAACGGCTCCAAATTTTTTCTTTAAATAATTGCTAGAGGTAGTGCCCAATTAACCCTATACAATGAAATAAAATGTATAATGCTCTACTCTTGTTTTTTTAAAAATTACAAAAATTTAATTTTTTTAAAGTCTCCCGCACCGCTAATATACACATTTCCATCGATTTGCATCATAGTTACATTTTTGAGTGCAAATACTTCTAATGACTTTAAATGATGTTTTTCGAAAACTCAATAGATTCCTGTGGAAAAGAGGTTCAAATTTCGCGTTTATAGTATTGCTTAATCGCCATTTTATTAAAAACGGCTTCAAAATTTCAATGCAAATATCTACTTAGGATGCGGTTTTACTGTTCTTTAATATTCTTTAAGTAATATTTCGGTTGTACAGTTAAGAAAACGAAAAGTTGGGAAAATGTCAAACAAACAAAAAAATATTAGTAAAAGTTTCCGGGCTGGTAGGCCGTGGTCCAGTTGGCATTGAAGTACCAAACGTTTCGTCCACAGCTGCCACAGCTGTGGACGAAACGTTTGGTACTTCAATGCCAACTGGACCACGGCCTACCAGCCCGGAAACTTTTACTAATATTGACTCCGGCCGTGAAAGCCTACGATGCTATGTAAAAAAAAATAGTTTGGGCGACTATAGATGGCAGCTGACCAGAGAATGGAGCAAGACCTTAAAGCCAGTCCACACCAAGGAAATGAGAAAAATTTTCTACGTGAAAGTCTGTGCCATTCTGTAGCACCTCTAGTTATTTTTACTTGTAATATTTATTTTTCATCACATTTATTTTTTAATGGAAAAATAATAAAACAATTCAGAAGTAAATATTGTTTGAGAAAAACACAGAACTAAATGGGGTTACTTCTCCAACAAATTGTGCTATTTTTCACGATTTAAAAAAACATTTATTTTTCAAATTGTTTATGTGATAAAATGGTTTTTTAGTTTGATTATTTTCCTAAAAGCGTTTCGTTTCTGATATACGGAAACTGAGTGTGTTACAAGGAAGTTCCGTTTCACGACGCCTCTAGACTATTACCATTTCATCTCGTTATCTTATCGCGTTTACCGGCTAACAATGCATGGGATGACATAAACACATAATGTAGATTACGTGTAATAGAAAATAGTTCATAATAAAAAAATTACAATGCTTTTATGATCTGAAAAACTATATGTTACAGCTGAGTTCCACTACGCAATTAAAGATTTTGTAATATACATGTGCGACCTTGGTAATACTGGGGTTAGTTGTTAGGTTAAAAATAAAGGTAAAATGCGTATTTCTTAGTAAGTGAAGTGTGTCTGCCTGGTCAGCTGGTGGAATTCAGCGTGAGTACGCACCATGCTCTGACTGACGGCTTCTGCAGCGGGGATGTGGCGGGCCGCTTCTTCAGATTTTCGCTGAAAGCTTTCTTCATAGCGATACTCGCGGAATACTGCAACACAGCACGTACATCCTTACTGACGGTGTTATATTGACAGAAGAAAGGAGGTTGACACTCATTAAACAAACGCTATAGCCGGTGTCGTTAGCCAAATTGCTTAACTACGCTTTGTGAAGTCACGGCAACTGGAGACACCAAGGATTCTTAATGGCGCCGAGCCCCTGGACGAAACGATAAAAGGCATTGACTGCGACGTGACAAGACAAAAAGACAGAAACCAAGGATTACTCCAGATTTATATTCGCCCAGTGCCCATGAAAGGCTACGACGTGTTGCGAAAAAGACGCGATACATTAAAAGGATAAATAAAAAAAATCCTGTTCCTTGATTAACCCCCCTTAGTAATAAAAGAGCTCAATCAAAAATTTTTCTCTATTGTTCTTTGGTTCCGGGACGCTGAATTCAAATGTTATATTTGTGACCTCGTAAATAATATGCAGTCTGAGAAAACTAAAAATCTCCTTAAATAACGATAGAGAAAAAATCTTATTTGCTCTTTCTCCCGCCAAACTACGACTTGACTGGACTAGTACGAAGAAAATATCAATGCAACGTAGGGCACTAATGGAACTTTTGCGAACATATCAGCATTTGAGAAACAGTGAGATCTCATTTTACTTGTTGCAAGGGAAGGAGGGACAGAGTGGAGATAATATTATTTTGACAGCAATGCTATGAAATAATATACGGGGTTTGTTTGCCTATGCAAAAATGTTTTGTATTGTTTCTGAACGAAAATTTCTAGTTTGCAAATGTTATTAACCATGCTTGTTGGAACTTGTTGAACTCATAATTGAACTATGTGTCGTAAATGAATGTGAGAAAATAAAAGAAGATAACGGCAACGTATGCATGTTATACATCTCCCCAATGCGTAACATATTGTTTTTGTCGACAATGAATAATGTCATTCTGGAATTTTTAAATTATTATTTTAAAAGGTACTTGAATCCAAATTCCAATAACACTGCGACCATATGTCCAATCTGCTACAGAGTGAGAGTGTCCTCAAAAGGTAATAGAATGTCTAAAACTGTTTACATAAAACGAAACAGAACCATACAAAACTTAAAGAAACAAAACAACTCGAAGAACGGAAAACCATGTTTCATGAACATAGGACTCCATGTTCGCAAGTCATGCAGATGGTTAAGTGTGAAGTATAATTTATTGACTGATGACTTGAAGAAATGCAGGTAGACAGGAGCAATTAGTTACAAAATCGACCACTAAATTACAGCAGAAGTACAGTAGAAATTCAAAATATTTTGTGAGTAGTACTCACCGGTCTTTTCTCAACGTTAGACTTTCTTGAGTAGTATGTTTCCACCTGAAACACAATGTATTGAAATATAAATTTCTAGACGCTAATGCTTTAGTGTAGGCTTTTCCAGTATAGTGCTATAAAACACCTTCAATTCATATGATACTTATTTTCATATTTCTTATTGTCTTCTGGAAAATTACCTGGGAGTTAATTTACTTTCTTTGTTTTCATTACTTTTAGTTACTAATAAAGTCCTATATTGGGATCGTAAATTAATGATTAAGGTAGTCAATAAAAGTTTCTGGCTTAGCACACTATACAAGTGATTCATAATTTTCAAGTATGTTAACATTAATGAAATACACAATACCTCAGGACTTTGACTCCAGACTGGTTTCATTGAGGAAGAAAAATCTACCCTGCTGATTGGTTTGCCTCCTAATGGTGGAAAAGTCCAAGATTTCCTTTCTTTCGATGGCTGAAAAAAAAGTATTAAAAATAGTAATTCCATACATTAAAGATTTACATTTTTTATTATATTCTGAGAATTGCATATCAGGCACATCTTAATTCTTTCAAGTACTTTTAATTTAATACTGCTTTGACGTGCGACACGCTATTTGAAACATTCTTCTCTGGTCTCTAATAATATTGTATTTCTTAATTTTATACATTTTTTAATTACTATTAATATACTGAAAAATCTTCAAATGATAACTTACAAGAAAATAATTACGGATACTACAGATAATTTTAATCTACAAGATATGAGGACTTTGATTTGGCGCACTATTCAATAATCCTTTCGCTAATTCGTATTTTTATAATCTAATTTTTCTTTTATAGATTTTTTGGATATACGTGCAGTTTTGATCTACTGAATTGGTACATTACACACCCGGATTGAACTTCCACGTAAAGATGGTGCAGAGGAAGGCCTATTTGAAGGTCTTGATGCTCTTGAACTTCTTGAACTGGATCGAGATTTCTGAAATATAAACAAGATGCATTTATACCACCCACTAATGTATTCCCTGCTACTAACAAGTACCGTAGTTACATGGAAAGCATAATTTCAGAACAAGTGTGTACTACTTTCAGTGTAGTGCGCCCTTTAGAACCATGAAGAATAAATAATCAAAATGTAAGGGTTCGTTTATGTTGGTGCTGCAACAAATGATTAAAGCGTAAGATGATGATGAAACGCGATATTGGAGTTAGTTGGGATAGTAAATTTAGTTCCTATTGGCACAGAACAACAATCGATTGTTTGATACTATTAATTGGAAATTTCAAATCGATTATTTTACCCTGATTAATCTATGTGCGAGCAACATAATGAGAAATGAAAGGGGACAGGTCCTGGACTCGTAGATGACAGCTGGGGTCAGAATTCATTTCCTCGCCCTCACCCTCTCAATCACATTTTCTCATTTGCTATCCCTCTCTTATTCCCCCCTCTCCCCCACACACATCTTCCCCCTCTCTCACATTCTCTCATTCTCCTACTTACTCTCTTACATTTTCTCATTCTCCCACTCTCTCTCCCTCTCTCATTCTCCCACTCTCTCTCACTCTCATTTTCCCTACCTCTCTCTCTCATTTTTCCTATCTCTCTCTCTCATTTTCCCTATCTCTCTCTCTCACACACACGCAAACACACATTTTACCTATCCGTAAATGATCTCTTAAGAATTTCTTTAGAAACCTGGTATCCAATAATTCTGTTTGGTGAGGTGTCACCAAATAATGCCACTGTTATTCTCTTGAGGCAACTATGCACATTTAAGTAGTAAATTAAAAATACTTGCTCTCATATATAATTTTCATTTTAAAAATGTTTAATGAAGGAAGTATGTTTGAGATGGATTGGTTTCTTTTTTCTAGATATATTGTTGACAAACCTTTAGAAGATAAGGTGCATCAAGCATTTTGCCACTGTTCAGTGCCTTAGAACGGTTTGAGACAAAAAGTGATAGTTTTAAGGTCAGACAGTGGCATAGAAAGAAGTAACAGGTTTGGGAGGATGTATTATATTAGGTGTGCTCAACATTTCTAAGAGAATATTTAATTCTTGAATGCAGGTATTTTACATTTTTTGTCTTTCGTTGATTTTCTTTGTGTAGTTTATGTTTATGATTATATTTATTATTTTCAATAATTATCTCAGTAATTTTAATTGTAATATGGAATCCAATATCTAATTTTTTTTACACATATCCTTGTAGGTGACTTCATAAAAGTGGAAAAATTATGAGCAGCATACAGAATAATTAATAAAAGAATATTGGTGGAAAGAAATCCAAGATATTTCAGAAGTTGATGAAATCATAATAAATTTGGAGAACATTTTTGGAGAAGAGGGTGTGAATGACAGTAAGAGATAATAGGGATACGATATTCATTACAATGTTTCTCATATTTTGAAACGTTTTATCATGACAGTAATTCATAATTTATTATCAAAATCATGGAATTAACTATTTATATTATGCATTTATGGAAGAATGCACTATGCATTGCATCTGAACTATCATGCTCCATCTATTTGGAAAAATGTTTCACGTGATGCATAGCCTGGTACGATTTCAGGTAAGGCATTAACCTTATGGTTAATGGCGAATGTTGTATTGCATGAAGTAGATGCACGATTAATGTAATAATAACTTTTCGTTTCCCAGCATTTGAAATGAGCCGTCGGCGCTAGCCGAATTCGTTTACTACGCTCCGTGAAGTCACGAAGGTTAAACAAATTCGAGACTCGCGGGTTCCTGGTTGGGTGACCGGCCAGGAATCCCGGGATCTAACGGTGTCGAGCCCCTGGCCGAAGGGATAAAAGGCACCGACTGACTGCGAAGTGACGAGACAAATGTAGTAATTACTCAGTAACGGAGGATTACTCCAGAAGAAAGCGCTCAACGCCCAACAAGGGTTAAGGGACGCGTTGCATCAACAACAACGAAGTAATAAATTTAAAAAAAAGTGTCTGAACTAGCCCCTCTTAGTCTTTTATTGGAGCCAGTTTCGTATACACAATTTTACATGATAATTTTTTTTCTTTAATCGTCATTAGAAAGTATTGAGTTTGTAATATCCTAAGTATAGTTTATCTCCAGACATTTGTTTTAACCCTTCAGAAGAATAATTTCTCATATAGAGAGGATCATACCATATATTCAATTTACTTAATCTTCACCATTATCATTATTATTCCAAATCATTCTTAGTTTTCACACAAGAACTTGTCTCGTATATTTAAACATATATGTAAATGATCTTTTTAATATTGTTTCAGTTTATTGTGGCCTGTTGAAACATTATTTGATGGACAATTTGTGATGTTATTTCTGAAACTGATTTTGGGCAAGTGGCACCATGTTTCTCTCTTTAAATCCCACATGCATTTTGAATTTAACACATTACACTAATTTTAATTCTGAAAATAATCATTGTCTTCCTTTGAATACCTTGATTTTTTTCACAATTTCTATAAGCACAACAACATTACTCTTGTAATAATTATATTGATATTATTCTGCTTGGCTGCCTATTGGGAATTATTTGGCATGCATTTGTTATGGAAACTAGTGTATGAAATAATTTTCATTTTAATTATTTAACAAGTGAATGAGAGTGATATCTGGTGTAATAACTGCATGTTTAGTAGTAGTTTGTAGTAATGTAGTTACAATAACATAGTACAAAATTCAATATTATTATGCAACTATATTTTATTGTGTCATTTGTATTCATTGTAATATTCCTATTTCAATAAATAACTCACAGAACCAAAAAGTTCTATTTCTTTCCATAAATATCCCAATCTTATGTATCAAACTCCATTGAAATGGAGAAGAAATATGTATAGAGAGAAAGACTGTCTCTGGTAACAACAGACAAGTTACCGAAGACTTGGTTACATTAATGATGATTTTCTATTTTTTTAAAAATATTTTCTTTTAAAAGGTAATGAATAATTGAACAGTTAAATAAAATTGATGCATTTGCAATAATTTTTACATCACTAGAATGTTAAAACAATTCATTAGGTCACTTAAAATTACCATCTGTAAAAATTTAATTAAGTTAAATAATTGTGGAATTTATTTATGTTAAATAAAATCATTAAGAGTTGATAATTATTAAAGAATCAAGGTTCCCCTGAGAGGATATTTATTGTAAGAAATATTTATTTAATAAGATATTTATTTACCATTTTAAATCGATAAAAATTATTAACACAAATTTGACCACATAACTTTTAACGTTATATTTTTCATTTGCACTTGACACTTTTGAACGTCTCTTTTGTTCACACCTATTGATAATGGTAACTCTTAATTAACTTGTTCACAGAGTTAATATTCGTTTATAGATGAACATTTTTTTAAATTCTAACGAAAAACGAGGCATGCATTATTGTACAGTATTGTACTCTCAACTGCGTAGTAGTTGTACAGTATTGTACTCTCTTGTATTGTATATTGTACATTATTGTACTCTCAACCGCGCGAGGAGTGTGTATGATAAGAACTAAAACCAAAGGGAGAGAGTTGATCGGAGTAATAGTTTCATAAGTTGGCTATTCCAATAGGAAATTGTTTATGCTGCCGTATTGCGAATCTAGTGCCGTCTAATACACGGCCTGGACTATAGCCGACGGTAGGTCGGCGCTTGATTTAGCCATCCAGGATGGGACGATCACTGCTATCTCCCGAGAAAAAACCTGTACTACACATTCGGGACTAATGACTATAGGAGTTGGTGCGACCGAAATCACTATCATTCAATCTATAAATAAGCCTATCAACCTAACAGCTGTCAGTCCGTCTGTGGACAACTGTAGCTAGTAAACCGTTGAGCTGATTTTCTCCAAAATTGATATTTTCTGATCAAGGTGAACGGGCTGAAAGCTGTCGGATTTTCTAACAGATATTTTGATTCTTGCTTCTTCATGAATCAGGCATTTATCTTTTTTCCCTCTGCCCGAGTTCGAGCCATACGTTTTCTGTATGGGGTAGTGGTAAGAGTGCCGACAAGTTAGCAGTGAGGAACTGAGATCGGATCTCGGAACAGAAAAAAAAATTCTGGTTGAAAGCAATTCTTCTGGTTTATGTAATAGTATATTATTATGAAGAATTTAGTAGCAATGCGAGAAAGTATGTTCTTTGACAGTACCACTAGTTTAAATAGTTTTAAATGTAGCAGTGACAGCCTCTAGCTCGTGTGTCAGCGAACAAGACATCAGAATGTGATTTGAAGAAGGATATCGAGGGAAGTTATTTGTTTTACGAAATAAATGATCCTACAAAGGTATTGGAGAAATGACAAATTTTGAAACGTTCAATTACAGGAAAGGTTTTAACTGAAAAAGGAAGTATGAATGTTTACTCTGTGGAACGAGAAGCTTCAAAAGACAATAAAATAGTCATGTTTGGCTTTGCAGCAAGTGGACTTGTCACAAGTCCATTGACTATCTATCCATACAAACCTGTGCCAAAAAGAATTGCTAGAACAGTCCTGTTCTCCTAATGGAGAACTGATCATTTGTTTTCCGATCCGATCAGAAGATTCAAAGAAATTTTAAAAAATGTGCTTTTGCGTCTTTTAACGTTGCAATCTTAGTGGATAGATAAGGAATTAAGCCAATACCTCTTAAATAGATCAATGTAGTTGGTGTTTATTAAACCCCAGTACCCCGTGGTCATTTTCAGTGCACGGCATCACAATTTTTTTACATGAATTTGGCATCCTGACCCTGTTTCAAACCAGCAAAAAGAAATGAAAATTGCGCAGGAGAATTTGTTATGAAGATTTGAAGTATTTCGTACGTATTATTTACAATTAATTTGCAAATATCCTTGGAACATTGAATTTGAATATGAAGTAAATAAGAAGAAAACCAGAAATGTAAGTATAACACTGGAGAATACATTTTTAATAATGCAGATTTTTATTTTACCTTACAACTTATTCACCTATTTCACATAGATAAACATACAAAATAGTAACCTGCAAATAATTATATATTCGCATGTAAATGCTTATATATTCGCCTTCAAAACACACATGAGACCGATAAAAATTGAAAGAAGTCTTTCAATTACAGCTCTTTAGAACAACTTTTAAGGGAGCGTTCGGATAAGGTTCTCCAGCACTATTCTGCGATGGGTAGTAACCGTTGCCCAAGAGAACAATATATATCCCAATCTATTTTTTTACCTACGTTCGAGAATTAAAGAACCAAGTAATGATTAGTCTCAAGTTTGTTTTTGTTTAGAACTTGCTCAGTATAATATTTTTAACATTTGAAACTATTTTTAAAACAATTTAAAGACACATTCAGGTAGTGGTTAGTCACCTGTGGTTAAATTAGTGGAATGTGAGGACTCAGCATTGGCAGGGAAAGGCTTTTGCTGGTTAAAGCCAAAGCAGCAGAGCTTACTTACGATCTAGACTTCGCGGAGAGCAACCTGTTCTCCTGCATTTCGTTCTGGGTAGCATTTGCGAGCGCACAGCCGTGCGCTGGCGCACATAATAAATTTATTGCATTTTCTCATACTTGAGAAAACTCGCACTATTGTTATTTCGTCGCACGGCAATATCAGCTGTCCGCCAATAGATTATTGAGTTTGAATTACATTATTCATTTAATATTAACCATAACTTTCACTCGTCCATATTAACCATGAGTAATATTTACTCATTCTTTATACATTTGCAAATATTTAAGAAATAAAAGATTACTGATAAGCTTTTTTATTATCGAATTTTTTGTGTCTACATTATTTCGAATGCCATGTTAGCTTGTTATTTTATGTGAAATAAAATCTAAACTATATTTTATAAAAAACTACAGATTTTACGTCTTGGAAACACGCATTTATCAACGTTATGGAATGACAATCAATGAGAAGAAACTTGGAATGCACACAACAAAGGAAACTAAGAAAAATAATATTAATAACGCGGAGGGGACTGTTTTTTATGTTCACATGCAAGAGACGCCATTCGATGTCAATCGAGCACTTTCTTTTCATGAATGAACACTAAAGACAGTACTTATGCAATTATCAGGTAATTTTGATAGGATGTCTTCGATCTCAAGAATGTTGTTAATCGTTGCTTTCAAATCTATTTGTATCTTCCCTGAAATCAGGTATTATCACACATTATCTAATATGTCTACTTCTCTTTTCATTTAGCAGAAAATTGGAATTATTTCAGATTTTCTAAAACAAATGTTAAATTGAAGCTTCACTATGCGCGAAGGACGGAGGAAATATGGTTGTTTCTTAATTTGAAAGATACTGCTGTAACTTTTGATAATGTTCCTTTGGAGGGGAAGTAAAGCCGGCTGTCCCATGTAGTATATTTACTGCAGGTAAAAGATCCTCAAGCCTAAAAGAAGCCTCTGAGCGAAATTGAGATCCGCGTGTTTCGTCGCCCAAGATAATACCTCCTTTCTCCGCTAGGTGGTGAAAGAAGCGTAGCGAAATTTGCGTGGTTAGACGGAAGAGCGCGCCTGATGGCCCGAGTCTCGCCACGTAAAATAAGGCATTAACTAACTAATGTAATACTAACTATAAGAAAATGTTATTGGCAGTCTCTCAGAAATTACTATTGAAACGGAACCAATGACGTTTAGGCAAGTTCTTCTCGATGAAACATTGCAAATTGGCTTAAGCTAACACTGTTATTGGCTGGGTTATCAAAGTCCAAGGACTGAGAAGTACGTAACAAAAAGAAAAGAAACGCTTTGAGCCACGGGCGTGACGCTCATCAAAAGAGTGACAAATCTTTTCGAAAGAATATTCACAACGACGTAATCAGACCACGCAAATGAAAGGCCAAGGAAAGTGTTGGTTTCTTTGAAAGAGAGCGGGACGTGTGCAATATCAATTTGTAATTTTTGTTGAATTCATCTTATTTAATTTATTTACATTCAATTAATGTTTGTAATATGTTTAATTTGTATGTGACGTACCCGTCATTTCCCTCACATTAGAAAATAATACGGTATCTAAATTAAACCAAAATCTTCACTACTTGACGTAGCTTGTCGGGAAGTTGTAGGGATGGAATTCCCATAATGAATTCAATACACATGCTGATTTTGAATGGGTAGGAAGAGCCTACTGAGTTAGAATAATCTCCAATACTGAACCCCAGTACAGATAGATTTGACTTACGAGAAATACAGGGACTTGGAAATTACTTGTAAGCTAAGTCGCAGGTCGCAGGTCGAGATTCTATGATTTATTCCGCCGAACAGAATCAGAAGTGTTCAGAGTACAATTTTTTACAGTTAACTATGAAATTGTATTGAAATAATAATAATAATAATAATAATAATAATAATAATAATAATAATAATAATAATAATAATAATAATAATAATAATAATAATAAATTTAATTGCCGTTATGTGCAGTTTACACTATTGAGTAATATTGGGAGAAAGATGTGGCGAAGTTTAACAGTCTTTCTGGATCAATCATAAACTTCTGCACCTGCTTCTTATAAAACATAGTGAAGGGTAGTTACGCAAGATTTTCTAGAAGTGGGTGATTTGGCCTTTTATAAAACAATGTTTGCGGTGTTGTCATCAATTAGATTTTTACTCAAATAATATCTGCATTCGTATTCTCTAAGTCGAACTCTCTTAAGACAACGCTATTATACGAAATATTCATGACAAAGTAGCGAAGAAAAATTATTCACTGTTGCAATAGTGAGAATGTGTGGTCAATTACTTCAGCAAGCTAAAAAGGCACTTTTAAAGGACTCGAGACTACTCAAACTCGTACATGTTTTTCTTGCAACTTTCATACCACTAGCAATGAACGATTTGTATCATAGTTGTGTTTTCGTGAGGTTTCAAAGGTTCGGTATCAAGTGTAGTTCTTAGTGGATTCCAAGGAAATAATCGTATTTTTTCTACAAACATCACTGATAAGAATGAACTTCTTTTTTGCAGACGCCGTATTTATCACCACGTAACAAAGCGTACTTTGTAACATATTTAGAGTTACCTAATGGGTAACTCCATCCTCCGCTAGTGTTTAAGTACACAATTAGAAATCGACTGCAGAAACTTCTTTATTTGAAGGCCACATGTTGCATACATGCATGGTAACGTCTATACACGACAAAGCTGAACAATTTAGATAATCTCAGTATTCATATTGCCAGTGAACGGGTCATATAGTGAGTTTGTATTGTACACTGTTGACCAACCTGGGCTGCAAAGGCCTAAATATGAAACAACATAACCACTTGTCTGTAATGTCACTTCGTTTTACCAGATACCCTACTACCAATTATCGTTAAAAAGGTACCATTCTTGCTCTTCCAAATTCATCCAAAAGTGTGAAATTTTCTGAACGAATGTGTATTTTATAATTTTATGTAAACATTACAAAGCCGCCACTTACGGCCGAGATCGCTACAAATATATTGCTTGGTGGGGATCCCGGACAACAGAGCTCCGGTTACGAATTCATTTCGGGCGTGAATATCCTTGTGTTGTGGCCCGAGGGCCCGAGCCGGGTCAATCTCTAAGTTACGGACTGATCTTGCAACATGTGCGTGTGTGTAATGACTGTGTGTGTGTAGCTGATATTGTAACATGTGTGAGGAGCATGTAAATGTATGTGTGTGTTAGAAGTGAGTATATGACGAGAAAAGGAAGAAAAGATCGGTCGTGGTTCGTGTGTCGTTTGTTAGGGGACTGCTACGGCAAACCATGGAAATCTATCAGAGCAGCCGGCCCCTACAATGTTCCTCCAGACAGCGACTGAATTTGACCTAGCTGACAAGCTAGTGTCGAAAATCCAGCCACTCGAATCCTAGAACCTCTTGATCAGAATCGCTACAGAGACAGCGGCACTCACTCGGTGATAGCAGAATGGGATCTGTGCCACCAGGTCGCGTGGAGCATGGAATTGTGAGTCTAATGGCGGCACCACTCGTTTGTTATTCGGCGAGCGGCAAGCAACCGCTCGCCGAATTCCAAGTAGTGTGAAGGAGTTGCTTGCTATTCGCTGAGGGATGAACATTCGGTGTTTGCCCTACCCACTGCTTTTCGGTCTTTTGGACACCTCAAAGCAAGCGAACATTCGCCGAACACATCAACTGTTCGGGATTGGGCGAGCAGTAATGTGTGAAGCCGCCCTAAGATGGCGCTACCTTTGTGAAGCTATGTAACCCCTATTTCGCTAATACCGACTAAGCTAATAGGAGTCTGTAGGCTTTGCTTGTAACGTGTAACAAGAACTCCCTTAGGATGGCTCGCATGAGAAAATGGACTTAAAAAACCTGGTAAGTACCATGGGGACTGCAGTTGGAGGACCATTGTAATAAACCACTGAAGTAGCGAAATATTCTACTCGAAGATAACGAGATGTCTAGAGATATCAAGGCATTTATATATAGTTTATAGCTACACTAATTTACTGATACGAAAAGCATATTTGGATAATAATAAGTAATTAATAATGCGTTCATACCTTACGAGTTGTACTGCTTTTCCGAGATTTTAATGAAACTTTTTTAAGTTTCTTTGATCCACGGGCCTGCAATAAGAGAAAAGTATCAACTAAAAAAAATCTGAAAATTGTGGTTGACCTTGAATATTGACGCATTATGCAGCAATTTATTTCTACAATCACACTGCATCCGTCTTAAGTAGGTCTAGTTTTCCTCAATTATATAGTAGTGTCGATAATTCACTACCGTGAACAATCATGTACTCTACAAGTACAATTAAGACAATAATTAAATAATGTTTCAACAAAACATTTCTTTTTCATGTTTTCAACGGCAGACAAGAATTGAAACATATTTTGAATAATTTACATTTAATTTATTATTAAATGATTTAATATTTTAATATTATATTAAGTTATATTAATAATGGCAATTATAAATGCTTTGTAGGTAATTTTGACATTTCTTAAATTTCTGTACGTATACAATTGCAATTTATTAAGATTATATATTGAGATTGAATGTATGAAACTCTAAAAGGATTAAATTGTACTATTTATTTTTTTCAGTAATAGAAGTGGCTAGACTGAATATAAATTTGTATACGTAAGAATTTACTTTATAAATGTTTTATGCGTAACATCTATATTATCTAAAGTGGTATGTGTGCAATTCTTGTCTGCACATGCCTATAAAAGTTATATATATATTTGATCCATGTAGCCATTTCGGCTAATGGCAATTAATTTCGATAATTGCGGTAATGTGAAAATATAATCTTAGAATTGATGCTTATTTGATTTGTAGACGATTTATGTATAATCTAAGTAATACTTTTGCATAGAATAGTAGGTTTTTAAAAGCAATATTATACACCCTATAACCTACTTTTAGTACGTAAAAGTATTCCTAAATAAAAAATGCAATGCAAATTGATTTCAACACGTTGCACTGCTGTTTTCCTTTCTGATATTTTAACGGCAACTCGAGACCAGCCAGATTTTACATGAACATATATTTATTTTTTGTGTGCGTGAATATAAGATAAGAATTTTTTCACATTCAGATAATTAAATTATTATTTAACTATCTAAATTCAATTAAGTTTATGTTTATTAATTTAAACAAATAAATAACTCAATATTGATTTGCAAACAAAGAACATACCGAACTTCCTCTCTTCACTACCGAAGCTGATTTTGGCCTATCTTCTCCGAAGTTTGTCATACTGGTAGAAGCATCTGCCTAAAAATCACATGCAAACAAATGTAATATTAATAAACATTTCTAGATTCACTAAAGGTGTAATTCTACGAATGTCAATAAGTAGTATTCGATGACTGATAAAATATCTATTCTTTTTGCAAAGTAGTACATGTGACCCCTCCAATTCCAATAATTTATATACCAAGAAATCGAATTAACTCATGACTGGACTTTTATTTATTGCGTTTCACCTTTGATGTATAGGCCTTAATCAATAAATCAAACCTCTTTACGACAAAATGTCTGTAACTCGTCAATATTATTTCCCCACCACTTTTGACCTCTAGAGCAATTGAATCGTTTATTTCAAAAACCCGCCAAACGCCAAATTTCTCATTATGAGAAAAGTGAGAAAAAGTATCCCAGTTTTTATGATTTCAAAATATTTTTTTAATACTAAAGCAGATAATAAATGAATATTTTTCAGGTAAATATGAATTAAACGATGTGTCTATGCTCACGGAAAAATATTCCCCAGCTAAAGCGCTTTTTAGATTTTGGCGTTTGACGGGTTTTTGAAATAAACGATTCAATCACTGTATTTGGAATTGTAATACAATAAGAATTTATAAACTTTTAAAATATTGGTCTTTTCATTTCTACCAAAAGCAGTGAAACTGTCAGACTTTTTATGCAGAATATACAATTACACGTCGAAGCACAAAATAAGGTCTTCTTCTACCTTCAGGAATTAGGGTGATGTCTGTTCCGGCCTCTAGGTCCATCTTCTTGGGCGACCTGGATCTCTTCTTCCTCAGGGTTTATATTTCATTACTTCTCCTGGGAAACTTTCAGAGGTCATTCTTTCTATGCGTTCTTTCCGTTTCCTGTTGTTTTCTTCTATTAGCGGGAAAATGTTGAGTTCACTTCGTATGAGTGCAGCATTTGACAGACCTCAGAAAGCGCATCTCAGCTACCTGTACACTTGACATATCTTTCTTACGAGTAACCTATGATTATGAGCCGTAGAGAAGTGTGCCATTATCTTGTATAACTTTATTTGAGTTTCCTTCCTTGTTTTATTTTTTAGGTGTTTTTTAATACATCCACAAACTCTTTGAAAGGTATGTAATTTATTTTCTATATCTTCATCCCTCTCATAAGAAGTATTGCAACATATAAATAATGCAAAAAATAATATGTTAATATCGACGCCAATAGACCAGTGTCCATTGTAGCAGTTATATAGCAGTATAATTATTCATACATTTGGAATGGATGCAATGACTTCGATGTTTAAATAATCACTGCAAGTTAATGTAAGGGTCTAAGCGAACTTTATATGGAGTTTTGTTGCTGTAATGTTCTTGCTGATATATGATTTTGGGCACTTATTAATATCATTGTGAAACACTATTGAGATACGTTGATGAAGAATAACATTGAAGATTAGGTTTTCGTGAAGACATGGATAATGATTCGAATGCCGTCACTCATTATTCATATTAAATATAACAAGAACAAATTCCAGATAATTTAAAAATATATTCATTCCTAAGTGATATCTACGTATTCGAGAGAATAGAGCAAAAGCTTACCTTTCTACATGTACACAGTGGTCTACATGGCATGCCTCCTACGCACTGTTCCTGAAAAAAAGCGCACAATAAGTTTGCTTCATATTGGATTTCTGGACTTAACTCAGATGAATACAATTATTTCTGATTCATTTCTACTCTCTGTTTGCAACACGTTTCTAGCAAACATACTTTCTTAATTTCATTAGAAACTTAAATTAATTCAATTAGTCAGTAATATTGTTCAAATGGAGCATAATGTCCTTTTTCCTTTCTAATCTACATCATCAATGACCACATAAGCACATCCTCCTTCCATAGCGTAAAAATGTCCGCAGAATGTTAGGAAAGTTGTGCTTGAAATTATAAAGTAACAAATATATTATTAATAATTAATTTTTTAAATGTAAATGTTTAGAATTGCTTTCATCATTTAGTTTTGTATCACTTTTCTGCTTGTTTAGCTGTCGAATGAACCTACACATATGGAAGATCAATTTACACGTATTCTATATTACACCTACATTCATTATTTATTAGCATATTCCTACATTATACAGGCACTACAACATTCATTACATTATTATCAAAGTTTACAACCCGTTGCTGAATTTTCTACATCTATATTGCTTCTTGAGTTGATACTTTGCTAGTAGAACGAGATTATGTAGAAGAGCAAGTGAAAGTTTATTACTCAATACGAACAGGTACTATACAAGAATTTAATGGCAAAGAAACAGTGCAACTCCTCGAAGCACACCTATTTCCTGATTTTTATCAACTCACATGACCTGGAAGTGCTTAACAGGTTTATGAAGATATATAGTGTCGCAATTCTAAAACATTATTTTTTAATGTATGAAATTTGCCTCCTTTTGGTTAATGTGAGTCGTCTTTTATATTTATTCATAACGGTACTCAGTAGTTTTTTGATAGACACTTTAAAATATTTGTTTGTAAAATAAATTTTTTTTAAAGAAGATATATGAATGTTGACAATTTCGATATACAAATAAACATTTTAAAATGTCTGTCTAAAGGACTGAGGTATACCATTACGAACAAATTATCAATCATGCACTATGCAATCATGAACAAACAACGTATTAAATGTGCACATTAATTCCTGGCACAGGTGGATACACCGCGGTTTCTCTCCCCCCCCCCCGTTGGGGACCTAATGGTTGCTTTTATATTTTGTCATGGTGGATAACCCAAAGCAGTTGAAACGTGTACGATGAAAAATTATACAATTTTAATCTTTCAAACGTTCTCCTTCCATTCCTTTCCGGCCTGGTTCCACTTCGAAGCAGTTGCATCCCGCTACACACATATAAGCCTATGGGTCCGAATTCCCCGTAAGGGATCGAGGTTCTGTAGGAAAAAGGTGGAGCCCTTCCTCCCACCATGTTTCCCCTTTCAATCCCTCTCCATACAATTCCAGGCAGAGTTATCCTTCTTATAATCAGCTGTAAGTAACGGCGATGGTCCTACGGGTGCTTCTGACTTACAGTAACGATTAGAAACGGGTAAGATGGGACAATAAGCCCTTATTTTGAAGCCGCGAATGAGGAAACTTCTATCCCAGGATCGTAAAAATTAGTGTATGGCTGATGAGAAGACGGTGCAATGTCCAGGGAACCCGCGGACAATGGAATATTTACTATACTGTGGATCCACTAAAGATCCGAAAGTTTATAAGCGACGTAATGAAAACATAACACAAAACAATAACACATTTTGCAACATTTTCTGAAACAATCTCAATTTTACTAATTTTATCATTACATTATGCGTAATATTCCACAAATTGAATCAAAAACGGGATAGTATTCCAATAATTAGCGTCACATCATCCTTTTGTTTTGTCGTAGCCATCATTATTAGTCAAGTTTGTATGGTTTTGCAAGAACATATGTCTTCATGGACACAAACACTTAAAACATATTAATATTGTACAAAAGAGGTTGAAACATACACTTATTCAACGACACATCTAGTGCATATATAAATATTAATTCACTCGTAGAAAAGGACTCTCGCCATTGAGAAACCGTTCTTTTAAAACTTCTTGAGCAAATGTCGAAACGAGGAAATGAGAATGTAAAACTATTTTGCAAAAGGTAACAAAATAAAGATCTGCAACGCTATAATGTGTGCTAACTTACCAGAATCCGGCGCACCTGCCATCTTTTGAAGAACAGTTATTGCTGAAGTTCATTGAGAGAAGGCAACGCACACTTGTTGATTGGATGTGCTTGAAAACCAAAAAGGTTTATCTTCGTTTCTTCCATCGTTGTTTCATGTCTCAGCTCGTTGCTTAATTTATAAGTAAATAGTATTTCCTAGTTACATGTTTCGTAATTTTCAAAGTCAAATATATTAAAAATAAAATCTATTTTATGTTTCGGTAGCTGTGTGGCGAAGAAAAGCTCAGGTAGGCGGAGTTTGCTAGTTAGGGTGAAGGGAAATAAGTCATGTTCACCACATGTCCCTCTTACCCCCAAGCTTGGGAATTTAACAAAGCCCAGGCATGGGGGACACCGTTAGGTGGCAGGCAGAGTAGGATTTACCACCCAAAATGCCAAATACATACTTTATTTTACACGTTTCATGTATTATTATTACACGTTTTTTCTGATAATTTTCACCGGTAATTTGCAAGGACATGATATAACATTAAACCTTTTCAAACCGATAGCACAGACGAAATTGTTCTGACACAGAATTCTCAAAAGGCTTTACAACATTTTTTTTGTTCTTTAAGGTCGCATTGACATGTAGGTCATTAGCGACCACTATTGGCATTAACGTTATGGTAACTATGAAGGTGAAACGAAATGATTATGATAAGGGGTGAAAGGACGAACACAAATACAATCATGTCTTAGGCGGGACTCGAACCCACGACCCTTCGGTATGAGATCACTACACCACTACTGCCTTAGCAATCTCGGCCACCAGGCCGACACTTTACAGTATTGTTTACTTCATCTTAAGATATTATGGAAGCTGTGATAATATTATTAGGTTAAAAACTTCCATCAAAAGCATACGATAGTTTTAATAATTTAGAAGTTTGCCAGGAAACTACAAGTTCTCGGACGTATCACTGATGGTGTGATTGAGAACAAAAATAAAATAATTTCTTTGCATATCGAGAATTTTTCTTATTTTAAGTTAGTTACGCTTACCCGATATCCAAGTAACGTTGTATTCGCTTATTTTACTTTTCCATTACCGCTTACGCAGTAGAGATAAAGTTATGTAATGCTGGGGAGAAAAACGGCGAATTTTCAGCAAAGAACTATTACAGGGCCCTAGTAACGACAAAGTGGATATCCAGTAAAGGGATCTGTAACGACAATAAGAAAATTCAGTTGCTATATTTTTAAAAAATTCTATAACACGTGGTGTAGCGAGAATCCATGTTTTGTGGTTCCTTGATACGGAAAAATCGAATGACGGCAAAACGTCTGTCCGTCTATGACCAAGGCTAGCGGCTAAACTGTTCAGCCAATTTTCTCCAAAATTTATATTCTCCGTTTGTTGTCGCAACTCATTGAATTTAAAACAGAAATTTAGTTTTGGGTGTACTTTACACGAAGCCCCTGGAACATTTTCAGAATTTCCCAAAAAAATAGATCCAAAGTTTTTGATTAAAGTTTGTTATTGGATTGTGAGAAGGACGTTTAAGAGAATGTGCAGGTCTCACGTCCATTGAAACCCTGGTTTTCGAAATTTGGAAAGGTTAAATTTTTTTCGGCGTCTTCCTACAACTAGAATATTAAAAAAAGACATTTTCCCTTAAAGAAATTTGTTCCTTGCAGATTAATTTTGAAATAAGGTCATGCACAATTTTTCAAAAATTTGAGTTTTACAAAAATGATGACTGAGATGTGTGAATTCGGAGAGAAATTGTGGCATTAATAGTATTACGCAAGCATTACTAAGGGGGAGAAAGTATATGCAGTCTTCGTACCGATTGTTTTCGGGAGATTCTATGTTTATTATTTCATGTGGTTTTACATTATTCGTATTCAATTTTTTAAATGTTTTTCAAAGACGTAATTGTGACATTAAGATCAAATTAATTGAAGTCACAGTTATTATGTCACAGTTAACAGCTCGTGTCTGACAAAGTATGTTGCGTTTAATTTCAGAAGTTTGTAATTGAATTATTTTCTTTTCAATTTTCTCAGGGCTTGGATTGTAGGTAAATTACCTTAGCTTGGTCTGAACATTTTTGTTCTCTCATCAATCTCTCGTCAGCAATTGGATGTAGAATGTAATATAAATATCTTATGAGAGAACAAAGTAGGAATGTATGGTTATTTGCTTATTAACCAATCTCTCTTAAAATAATTCAAAGGAACTAATTACTAGGTGGTCGCGAGTTCAACAAGATACATACATTTTGAACATTTATCTCAACAATAATTAAGTAGTGGAACAATCGCAAAAAATATCTCATAATTGCGATACTTATTTATTTTGGTAATCATGATCCCAAGTTCATTAGCCTTCAGTACTTGGAGGTATCTAAACATGGCTGAAGAATTTTTGCTCATAGGACTTGCCTCTTTTTCAGTGCCGAAGTTGCAAGATTTCCATCGCTCACTGAGTCCTTGATTGTATGTGTAAAATACTTGCATACATAAAACAAGTTTGAAAGCCTGATAGGTTGATACAGAGTGCAATGGTTTACCCTGAATTCATTACATTTTGCCCCCAATAAATTAAATATTTTTCCAAACTGTTTGAGAAGGTTAAATCAGAAGTTTGTAAGTAATTTTAACTCTAGCTTCACGAAGGCATACTTTCAGAAGTCAAATATATTGAATTCAAGGTTACGTAAGCCATGGGTATGTTTGTAAAAAATATATCCTGATGGATGACGAGTATCACAGAGGCGAAAATATGAGTTTAAGTTTTAGTTGTTTTCTGTGCGATTTGTAGAAAATGTTTCCTGTAACATTTATATGACTGGTATTTTATTGAAGATTTTAACAGAACGCTTTAAATTTATGTTTCGTCGAAGACTTGGCAAACGAAAACCAATTTTAAAAACTCAAACATATGTAAAAAGAAGAAATGATTTTATTACAAAGATGAGAAACTGTCTTCATATAAACTGCGAACCTGGAGAACAACAATACTCCTAAAAACAAAAAATGAAAACAGCGTATTTTTAAATTGTTAAAAATATCAAGGCTACATTTAGTAGATAACAAAACAATGTGACATGAATTAGTGGTCCTTTATTATTTCCCCAGTAGTTTTTTGTAACATTTAACCCATTAGATATATTTCAACATTTCCCCATAGACTTTCAACATATTTTAGAGTGTTTCCAATATTGTCTACTTTGTCGTTATTCTACCATTCTCCAGAATGGTAAATTTTGTTTAATTCTAACCTTCTCGTGTGATATGAATTTTGTTCCAATTGTAGGATTTTCTAGTATTGTCTTATGTGTTTTAACTGTTACGTTTTCCAGCATTATTTAGTCAGACTGTTACGTTTTCGTGAATTCCCCTCGGACGAAGTTTTCCCGTACGACTCCTTTCAATCCAACACGTTTCCTGTACGAGTTTGAAGCATTACTAGACGCGAAACCTACTTTCGTCACCTTTTCCCAAGCGTGGCATCAATCGATCCAGACCTTGAGCATCGCAGAGTCCCCGCTCCTACTACTTCTTCTTGCCCTTCTTTCCGCCCTTGCCCTTCTTGCCGCCCTTGCCCTTGGCGGCGGGCGGCGGGGCCTCCAGCTCGCCCTCCTTGACCTGCGTCTGCGCAGGCTCCTTGGGCGGCGGCGGCGGCGCCTTCAGCTCCAGCTCCAGCTGCTC
Source organism: Teleogryllus occipitalis (assembly GCA_011170035.1). Taxonomy (NCBI): domain Eukaryota; kingdom Metazoa; phylum Arthropoda; class Insecta; order Orthoptera; family Gryllidae; genus Teleogryllus; species Teleogryllus occipitalis. Next base: position 40,653 of record BLKR01014974.1, on the reverse strand, counting down.
GCTCTCCTCGCAGCCCGCGCCGCACCGCCGCCTGATGCGCAGCACGTACGAGTCGGGCGCAGGCGGGTCCAGCGGCGTCGGCTGGGAGCGAGGAGAACGACTGCGCTCGAAGCGAGACCTTTGCTTGGGAACCCAAGACGATGCGATTGCTTGGTCGTGGTTGCAACTCTGGTGCAATGCTTCACTAAAGAGTCGATGAGGTTTCCTTTGTCTGCGATTTCTTTCCTGAACACTCATACGAGAGCTGTCGGCGTAAAAGAAGTGCGTGAAATTGAGATTTTTTGTTGACTTTTATTCCCGCCAGTATTGCTCTGGAAGAACTGGATTTTGAAATACTTAAAATTTTGACCATGCTTGTGCCCATCACGAATCCGGCGACGTCGGCTGCGAGCGAGTGGAACATTTAGACTCGAAGCCGGACCATTGTTTCGTAACGCAGGATGTTGTGGTTGTTTCTCCGTGCTTGCCTCTCTGAAGCAAGACTTCTCTTAGGAATTGCAAAGACTTCAATTCCTTCAGTGCATTGGCTTTCCCGGACACGCGAACGACAGTTGCGGGAAAGAAAGGTTCACTTAGGAATGCGTATGATTTTGATTCTTTTGCCGCTTTTCACTTTCTCGTATACGTACGTATTTACAAAGTAATATACGTCGTATAGAGAAGTTATGTAATGCTGGGCGAAAAAACGGCGAATTTTCGGCGGAAAAGAATTCATTGCCGGGATCTGGTGACAAAAAAGTGCATAAAACTAGTTGCTAAATTAAGAGAAAAAATCCTCTAACACGCGGTGTACCCAGAATCCATGTTTTGTGGGTACTTGATGCTGAAAAACAAATTGAAAGCAAAACGTCCATCTGTACGTCTGTCGGTCTGTTCGTCCGTGTGTCGTATGTGAAAAAATCTAGCGCCTAAACCACACGTACGATCGTTTCCAAATTGAAGAAACCCCTGTCCACCTGGCTCTAGTTGAAGCTTTGAAAGTTTGAATACATTCTTTAAAATTTGACGGTAATTTACATGAAGACCTCTGACATTTTTACACTTTTCTCAAAAACATCTCTAAATTTTTCTTCAATTTTTTCCAACAGATAGTGTTAATTATCATGTTTAATATGACGTAAAGTTCATTTTGGTGTATTCTTTGTTTCTTTTAAAAATTTCACAAATGTATTTTTTTAAATGTCCCTCACGCCGTTAATATGCACATTTCCATTGATTTGTATAGATTACTACATTTGTGAGTGGAAGTGCCTGAAAGGACTTCAAATTAAGTTTTTCGAACACTCAATAGATTCCTGTAAAAAAACTTCAAATTTTGCATTTACAATAATGCTTAATCGACATTTTCTTAAATACGGCTTCAAAATTTTCAATAAAAAATTTCTATTTAGGACGAGGTTTTACTGTTCTTCAATATTCTGACAATAATATTTTGGTTCTATAACTAAGAAACCGAAAAGTTAAGAAAAGTCAAACAAACAAACAAAACTTTCGGCGACGATAGATGGCAGCTGACAAGAGAATGGAGCAAGACCTTATATCCAGTCTACACCAAGGAAATTAGAAAACAATTGCTACGAGAAAGTCTGTGCCATTCTGTAGCACCTCTAGTTTCCAATGCAGTATTTCTCTAAAGGAATTTAAGTTTGGAATAATTTCTGAGAATTTTGAGCTCGCTTGCTCCCGCCGCTTGATGCGCAGCACGTACGATTCGTGTGCAGGTGGGCCCAGCGGCGTCGGCTGTCACCCAGTGGAACATCTGCCTGCGAAACGCATATGCTTCCCTCAAATAGAAACGCAGTGCGAATGCTTGTCCGTATCTGGAGCAAAACTGCACTAAGAAATCGGGAAGACTTCGTTCACTTGACTTCCTTCCCCAAAACGCAAACTATAGCTGTTGGAGCGAAAGTTTCACTTAGGAATGGGTAAGATTTCGATTCTTTTGCAACTTTTTATTCTCTCCAGTATTGCTATGAAAGAATTGAATTTAGGAATACTGAGAATTTTTATCACGCTTCTGACTTTGAAGAATTTGGAAACCTTGGCTTAGAAGTACAAACTATTTCGAATAAGCAACCAATTTCACTACTTCAGAGTATTCTCTTGGAAAATGTCACATGTCACTTACTAATGTCGAGTCATTGTACGCGTTTGAGATTGTGAAAATTTCAGTTAGCTTCATTTTGAAATGAAGACTTCACTTCCTTTGACGCACTTGTTACACTAGAGCAATACTTTTCTAGGTTTCACTTACGACGGTAGAAGATTTCTATTCCTTGACTGGGCTTGCTACTTTGAAGTATTGATTTCCCTGATAAGCAAATTACAACTCTTGGAATCAAAGCTTCACATACGAATCAGAGGATAATCAAGGGATCAAAGTTTCACATCACATACGAATCAAGGGATCAGCTGCGTGTGCTATTCTGAAGAGAAAAAAAGAGCATTTGGATTTCCCAATTGCAGTTACTACGATAGAGAATTCGTTATAGAAATCTCGATTTTGGAATACCGAGTATTGCATTCCGCGATCATGCTTGCTACACAGTAGAATATCTTTAATATATCCCATTTAGAATACAGATTATTTCGATTCATAGACTGTTTTACTACCCTGGAGAATTTTTTGGAAAACTTGCCAAAGGAATACAAATAATGTATATTATCATGCTACATACTTTGCGTAAATGTTGGGAGATATTAGCGCTGTAAACTACAATAGGAATATCAAATTGAAAAACAACGCAATGAACCATCCAGCATCAGGTCAACTTCTTTCGTGTGTGCGTGCAATAGTTCAACGCTGTTATTTCTCCTGTAGCTTACTCGCGAAATTAATCCTGACAACATTAAACAAAAACTATAAACGGATCCAATGAAACAGTAAAATACTCGCCAATATTGTACGTAACAATAACTAATACATACATTTAATCGACACTTAATTTGAATATCCCATCAACGTGTGCAATGAATAATAGTACATCACTTCAACACACGGACGTCAACACCGCTCGTATCTGTTGCAGTAGATGAAGTACATCCTTAACATTCTGCTCACATAGAGCGAAATTTGAACAGTTACTATGTACGCAGTCACTGTAGTGTAAAATAAATTAATTGTCATTCTCTAATATAGGTGTAATATAGGTGTCAATACTAGTAGGTGTACGCACAGAAAATGAAACAATAGTTGATTTAAAAAATTAAAATAGTCAGTACAGGTCGTTTTTGCTACGTCCCGATGTATTTCTAATGTTTTAAGTAAGTCTTGATCAAAAAACTTGAAAACACTTATGACGAGCGGAATTGAATACGTGAAAAAAAAAAAAAAACGATTTGCGGAGGTGGTGGTGGTGGGGGTGTTGGCCGCTTACCGGCGCCGAACACACGCTGCCGCCGGGGCGGGGGGCCGCGACGGTCCCGCGCGGACCCGACCCGCGCATGGCGGCAGCGGCGGCCTTGGCCGGGTCGGCCTTGGACAGCTTGTAGATGGCTACGTCGCGCGACGGCCAGCCCTTCTCCCCGGGGATCTGCACGAAGAAGTCCGGGCGGCGGCGGCGCTCGGGCCCTCGAGCGCACGGTCTCGAGCGCTGCCCGGGGCACGACGACTCGTACGAGGCGGTAGGCGAGCGCTCGTCCGCGTCCACGTCCCACCCGCCCGGCGGCACGCGCACGCACACGTTCCCGCCCGGCACGGGCAGCCCGCCGCCGATGCCCCCCGGGTGGCACACGCCCGCGCCCGGGAACACCACGTTCATCTGCAACGCGTGCGCCGCGCCCCTCAGCAAATCACACACGTCGGCTCGCTCCTTGCTTTCCTGATTCGAAGTCGTTGTGCATGTGGTCCTGTGCTCGTAAACACCACGTTCATCTGCAACGCGCGCGTCGCGCCCCTCAGCAAATCACACACGTCGGCTCGCTCCTTGCTTTCCTGATTCGAAGTCGTTGTGCGTGTGGTCCTGTGCTCGTAAACACCACGTTCATCTGCAACGCGCGCGTCGCGCCCCTCAGCAAATCACACACGTCGGCTCGCTCCTTGCTTTCCTGATTCGAAGTCGTTGTGCGTGTGGTCCTGTGCTCGTAAACACCACGTTCATCTGCAACGCGCGCGTCGCGCCCCTCAGCAAATCACACACGTCGGCTCGCTCCTTGCTTTCCTGATTCGAAGTCGTTGTGCGTGTGGTCCTGTGCTCGTAAACACCACGTTCATCTGCAACGCGCGCGTCGCGCCCCTCAGCAAATCACACACGTCGGCTCGCTCCTTGCTTTCCTGATTCGAAGTCGTTGTGCGTGTGGTCCTGTGCTCGTAAACACCACGTTCATCTGCAACGCGCGCGTCGCGCCCCTCAGCAAATCACACACGTCGGCTCGCTCCTTGCTTTCCTGATTCGAAGTCGTTGTGCGTGTGGTCCTGTGCTCGTAAACACCACGTTCATCTGCAACGCGCGCGTCGCGCCCCTCAGCAAATCACACACGTCGGCTCGCTCCTTGCTTTCCTGATTCGAAGTCGTTGTGCGTGTGGTCCTGTGCTCGGAAACACCACGTTCATCTGCAACGCGCGCGCCGCGCCCCTCAGCAAATCACACACGTCGGCTCGCTCTTTGCTTTCCTGATTCGAAGTCGTTGTGCGTGTGGTCCTGTGCTCGGGAACACCATATTCATCTGCAACGCGCGCGCCGCGCCCCTCACCAATTCACACACGTCGGCTCGCTCTTTGCTTTCTTCATTCGAAGGCGTAGTGCCTTTGTTCCTGTGCTCGAAAACATCACGTTCATCTGCAACGCGCGCGCCGCCTCCCTCAGGAATTCACACACGTCCGCTCGCTCTTTGGTTTCCTGATTCGAAGACGCTGTGCGTGTGTTCCTGTGCTCGGGAAATTCACGTTCATCTGCAATGCCCATGGCACACGACTCAGCATCCGTCACATATAGTGGAGTGAGCATATCACACCGGTTGTTGGTTTTTTGGTTCGAAGAGGTAGCAGGAGTGATCTTATTACGTCACACTCTATGCTTTGGAACATTACATTCTTCTGCAACGAGGGTGGCACATAGCGCCAGCGACTGAGCAAACCTCGATAGAACACGCTCAACATATCAGATGGTTCTTTGTTTTCCTGATTCGAGGTGGTTTTGGTTGTGTTCCTATTGCTATTATTCTACTGTAGTTGGGAATACCACTTTCATCGACAATGCGCGGCACGCAATTCAGCATCTATCATAGGAAGTCGCTAAGCATGTCAAGCTGATTATTGGTTTCCATGTTTGACGTGCTTTGGCGGTGGACCTTCTTTGATGAAAAACTGTTATAAGACTTATCGTTGGGATAAAGTTTATTTTCAAAGGATGTGGAACGCGCGACTCAGCAATTATCAGAAGAAGACGCTTAGCATGTCTGATCGTTTTTTGCTTTCCTGGTTCGAACTGTTTTTTTAGCTGCGTCCCTTTATTTCAATATAGCTATCACATTCATGCACCATGGAATACTGCGTCCATCCGTAACGAGGGTGGCACACGGTGCTAGCGACTCACCAGCCATGAGAAGAAGCTGCTCAACAGTTCAGCTTGTTCGTTGCTCTTCTGGTTCCAAGAGGTTGTGCGTGTGTCATGCTCCTGTGATTTGGAACGCCAGGTTCATCTGCGACGCGCGCAGCATGTGCCGCTATCGATACCGCAACCCTCAGAGAAAGACGGTCATCATGTCACATCGTTTATTGCTTTCTTTGTTTGAAATGCGTTTGCTGTGTCTCGTCTATTCAGAAATAATTGTCATACGCCTGCACTTTAGGACACGAAGTTCATCTGCAACGAGTGTGGAACACGACGTTAACGACTCTGTCATCCCCGAAGCAATTCAGATCGTTCTTTGCTTTCCTGTTTCGAAGAGGGTTTGAATGGTTTTGTCTGTCACGGTCCTGTGATTGGAGACGCCACGTGTATTTGAAACTCACGCGTTATGGGGCGCTCGCGACTGAAATACTGTCCTACGGGTTCGCTCAACATTTCAGGTCGGTGGTTCGAAGTGCTTCTGTCAATGAACCTTCAAACCAGAATGCACCCGCACTGAGGAATATTACATAAACCTTTAAGGCGTGTGGTTAGCAATACTTCTGACTGACGAACTCTCATAGGAAGGCGCTGAACAAGTTAAGTTCTTTTATTTTCTTGCTTGAATTGGTTTTGGATGCGTTCTTTCTTTTAAAAAATATCTGAATTCATCTTCAAAGTGTGCGCCACGCAACGCTAGAGACTGAGTAATCTTCATGGAAGCATCAGGAGACATCAGTTCAAAGTGATCGCTAGGCACTAATTAGCATTTCATACGCAACGTGCGCCCTTCATTGCAATTTATGGTTCAATGTTTTCAACGGGAGTGGCCCGAGCTCGCACCCTAGAACATAATGCCCGTCTGCAACGCGTGTCGTACGGGGAGTTGGCCACACGATTGTCAGAGAAGGAGAATACGAGTTAAGTGCTTTCAGTGGTGTTTAAACCATTGGCCCGCGCCAGAGAACACCATGATAATTTGTAACATTGCGTTTGTGACAGAAGAATTTTCAGACGAAAACGCTGAACATGCCAGATCCTTCTTTGGATTTCTGTTTCTACGTGCTTTGGCGGTGTCCTACCGTTTGGGAAATAATTGACAAGTGTCAACGCCAGTGACTACCAGGGCTTTACGTTTTGACAGGATGATTTCCTGGTTCGCGGTTGCAGCGTTGTCACATCAATGACGTGTTTGGCATCACTGGCAGGATCAATAATCCCAACGATTAGAAACACTCATGAATGAAGGATGATGTTATCTTGTCAACATTGTTATGTTGCGTCCGGAAATTGACCTTATACAAACTAAACAGTACATGTACCATTGCTATTAGAACAGAATTCTCTGGTGAGGCATTGGCAACCCGATCTTCTGCTCGCAAATGTCAAATCATCGTTATTTTAGTCATTTCGTTGGCTTTTTAGATATTATTGTCTGGCGAAGAATACACACTGAGAATATACGCACATAATAGAAGCGATTCTCGATGCAAGAGTCTTTCCACACTATGTGGGTTGTACTGTAATCACCATAAATGTTGTTACGTGATCGATATTTTATTTACTAACAAGCTACAAATTGTAAAATATTAAAACTGTGGTAATCACACAATTACCATTGACAGAAAACGCATTATCAGACTTTTCTAACACATCAAATGGTCGGTACAAACTTTTTTTTACTATTTCAAATATAGTTAAATTCTACTTTCCTATGTGTTATTATTTGTGCAATGATGTGCTTGTGTTATTTATTTATCAGCTTTAATTTATGTGCTCTCTAGATTTTATATCTGAATATTATGACAGATTAGTCCTTTTCTTCATTAAAAATACATTTATAGACAATAATTACTTTATTATTTTAACACCATAAATAAATAACACACGACATCTTCATACAATGTAGATGAGTTTTGGTAAATAGATCAGTCAACACAAGTTTTCAATTTTTTCAATAACCCTTTTTTATTCTAGAACATATTTATTTGAAAAGCATTCCTATTGACAAAAATATATCAATGTGGATTAACAGTCGCATACCAATGCATTTTTGGTACCCCAAGAACACCGATGAAGGGGATCAAGAGAGGACTCCAGAATAAATTTCAAAATAATGAAAAAAACAATTAGTATATTTAATAAATATTGCTACTTTATTTTATAATATATTGCTCTCCTTTCTTGTAAATTTAAGTTAAAGTATGTGTTTGAACTATTACTCCTGTAGTAGTTCAAACATGAATATCTTAAATATTTTCTCTATTTGTGATCTTTTCCGTGGAGATACAGATGGCAAAGTCCTTTCTCTGAAGAACTAGTTAAACATTTACTATGTTCAACTGCACAACTGTTCTCTACATCGAATGATACAGAAATAAAATTACTACTTGCTACAAGAGAACGCTGAGTTTTCCCAAAGCAATTTCAAATTATTTAAAGGGTTGCAAATAATTTTGTAAACATCTGATAGACGTTTAATGACGAAATTACTTCTTTGATTTATGATCTGTCCTAATGATAGAAGTCATACACGAAGAAACAGTAACTTCTTGCGTAATGAAAGTCGTAAAATCTTCGCTGAACTGCGAGGACGTCCAGTTCATTGACACCCTCCATTGGTAAGCAACTGATAAGATATGTCCGTGGGCAAATGCGGTCTACAGAGTGGACTAGGGTACTACTCTTACCCTGGCTGTGCCGAGGGGTGGACGACACGTGCTATACATCTTGCGTGAAAAGGCTGAATTGTGGTCCTAAATTGAATAATTTCGGAAATGGTGAAGTCTTCCTGGGACAATGGAATTTTGTTAGACGAAATAATTGTGGCTGTAGTAATTTTGAAACTTAATAGATCCTGTAGAAATAAATAATGTTTTATCGCCAATGCTTGAAGTGCCAGTTCAATGTTTTATGGTATATTGCTTGACGGAAGTCAAAACTTGTTCAATTTTGATCACAGTTAACCAAATGTGTATGTTTCAAATGAAGCTCGAATGTTGCACTAATGTTTTAAGGATGTTGTTTACATAAGGTCCTCACGAAGTATTAAGTAGGTCATGGAATAAAATTCGATTGTTTCCTACGTTTGTGTGGTTTTGGGAGACTGTGTTTACACTAAGTATTTACATGACGTATTAAGAATTGAAGATTCAGTATGAAACTTGGTGTCCATGGCTTAACTGACCATTTTTTTAAATATTTCTGTGGGTGTGCAGTAAATTCAGAACGAAAAGACCTTCTCTAAACGCTGTGAGTGACGTGCCGAGCTTCATTCACATTTTCTACGAGTAAGATCCATAACCGATGTAGTGTGCAACATGTTGGAAGCTGTGTTTCCTGCAGTGTTGACGTCAAAGAAAACGTTTCACCATGTCGGAGACCTCCAATATTCACAGCCATAAATGAAGAAAGACGTAAAAAGAACTATGCCTGTTGTACGCGGTCGTATATTTGGTGAAATGTTTCGTAAAATGTTTTCGCCATGTGATTTCATGATTCTGCCAAACGGTAGGGGTTACTAGGTATCAGACATTCGTCTATCAATGTTACCTGTACGTGACTCGTAATGGGAGCAAAAAGAAAAACTGCACCCTGAGAGCGGAGATTAATATGAGATTTGAGACACATGTATTTAAAAGAAAACTTTCTATTCCATTAGCGAGGTAAGTTTCACTTTTGCCAGACGTTGTGAGCGGCTCATTTAATCGATCTCTTCTATAGAATATGTCTTGCAATATTTTTGAAGATTTGAATTATAGGTTTTCTCAGGGTTTCTCGTTTACAAACTATTGAAACAATTTTATCTACGGTCATATAGAATGCCTCATGTAATAGAGGTTTCTTCCCTTGTTTCAAGTGAATTCAGCTTTTAAATGTTTGGTTTGAACTGATCTTTGCCAGAAAATCTGCCCTTAGTTATTGCGAAATCGGCCGAACCGACAATGACGCCGTTAGGCATCACAGGAACCTTAGATTATATATACACAATAGCTGAGATTTCAATTTCTAAGCAAAGAAATCGAATAGGGTACCCAGCAATTCTTTGTGGAACACTTGTTGCATCATATAAATATTATTTGATGGAAGTACAATTAAAATGATATTAAAATAATTGAAATCGGTGAAAAATGTTTTAAAAATGAGGGGAAAATGTAACAAAATGACATTTTACTTGAAATCGACGAAAGAGGCAAAACATTACGTATAAAAATGAACTATTTTTTTTGTCATAACATAAAAGTATTATCTAACTTAAAGTACATTATTAACAAATGAAAAGAAAAAAATTAAATTTCATTAACATTTGCCTCTTATCACCAGTCTTCGTGACAACACATGTGACCGAGGTTGCCCTGGGCGATAGCCCTTGGCTCTGCCTTGGGTAGGCCTAATGAAGTGCATTCAACGAAATATTGGTACTTTCATAACAAAGTAGTAGAACAATTTACACTATATCACCTACGAAATTCTCTATGAGTGGCACGTTGCGTTAACTGTAAGAGAAATGGTAGTCACTGTACCATGATTCATAAATGGCCGTCTTCAATTTATGTTTAAGGTCATTCATGTTCATGTCAAAAACGCCTTTCACTGCCTCACGTCTACATTAACGTTACTTTTATCAACAGGCTTCAATCGAATTATGCAAGCAGATCTACCAGTAGATTAATACGTTTAGCGCAGATTCAGATTAACTATTTATATACTCTTGCGAGTGTACTATTGCCACTATTTGTACACTTGTGCGAGATGGTCAGTGGCGTAGCCTGATTAGGGATGGCAAAAACACATCGAAGTTTTAACATCGATGTTTTCCACCAGAAACATTGATATATTAACATCGATATTTTGCTTTAGATGTTTTATTCACATCAATATTTTGTTGCCAAAACATCGATTTCTTTTAATTTTTTAAAATTTTTTAATTTTTATTTTTAGTAAAGGAAAATCGATGTTTTGCGTCCACCTCTTTTACCACCCTGCACATTTGCCCTGCGCAATCTGAGGAAGTTTGGGAGTCACGTTAGGAGTGTACGTTATCAGTAGGGGTGGTTGCCTGAATTGATAGTAATGTTAGAAATAACTCTCAGACGTTTTGACAGGTCGTGAATCAGACTCTGTCCACTCAATCCAGGGAAGTTCCACAGTAACATGTGATTTTTATGACCAACCATTGCTTTCCAAACTGGAACGTCTTTCACCATATATTTATACATAAAATATATGTTTATGCACGGGTAAACTTACAATGATTCAACATTTATCACCAAATTATTTGAGTTTTTTTGTTATTTAGTAGTTTTTACGACGAAGTGCGGGAGGTTATCTGGCAATACTGTCTTTCTCGTATTTTCGTTAGTCCATTGTGGTGTGCAAGTGCGAGTGCTACTAACCACACACAATTCATTGAGAAGAACTCCGTGAAATTTAGCTACTAATTCCAGTTATGGGGTAGGTAAGTCATTAATTTATTTGATAAATAAATTATTGTATTTAATTTGATAGTGTTTGTTATTATAAATGTTTGGAAGACATTTAATGACATTAAAATACAAGGGTTCTAACTTCATTTTTATGGAAAAATGAGTAATCGACTTGGTTGGATATGTCAAAAATATTTTTATCGGCTACATGAATCTGATATATCTATTTAGTTTTATCTTCGACTTATAGACAGTGTAATTAGTTCTATCAGCACATGTACACATTTTTGAAAAGAAAAGGGTTCTATTTACAATAATCATGGTGGCAACCTTTTACCAAGATATTACTATTGACTAATGCTCCTCCTAAAGTATCATTTAAGACTGGGAAATCTTTTTAAAACTATGAAATGCCAAATTTAATACTGTTCACCATAATTAAAATACTTTTTTCTTAGCGGAAAATATTGCTTTCTTTGGGAATGTAAGAGAGTTTGCCAGAATCACCTTCCAGAAGAGTCGCAGCGTGTAACTTCTAAACTACAAACACTATTCAACATTTAATATGAATAGACGTCAATAAATGGTAAATAGTGAAACACGATGTTCTTTAATTTTAATTTTCTTCTTTACCTTCGATAATAATATTTATTTACATACTAATAACATGCTGCTTAAATCAACCAATCAAAAAAATACATCCCATTTACATACTATAATTAAAATTGGATAGGAAAATAGCAAATTTATTAGTTTCTATTTAAAACATCGATGTTTCTTTGTCGATGTTTCCATCAACATCGAAAACCCTTTAACGATATATCTATACATCGCTGTATCGACGTTTTGATAAGCTTTGCCATCACTAATCCTGATCTACAGCCATAACACAGTACTAAGGTAAATCGCGTTTGGCCTTCATGGCGGTCACACAGATCCAGAGGCGGTCTTCCGGCTTCGAAGCACCGAAACAAGTAGCGCATGGGTTGACGTAGAACATTCAGGTATTCCAGATTCGGATTTCTCCCTGCGTTCTCGCGTGATTACCGCATTCGTGTTGCAAGAACACGCACAAAATATATCATAAGTTGCAGGGATAAAATACATCGTAGGCATTCCATATCCTTTTGTACGAACGCTAGACCTTCTGACAAATGAACGCTTATTCTCCCAGGCAAATGCACATGATTTCGAGTACATCAGGGATTAATTATTATTACGTTATTAATCATAGATAGTAATTGATACCGCATTATGCATCTTCCAGATAAAAACATTTATTCATTATATGGCATGGTCTATACTATAAACAAATGCCTGCTGCAGTGGCTTTGAGACAATTCATACAAGTATATTTACTGAAATTTAGGTAATTAACTTTTATTCCAGTATCTTCTTTACAGAATTTTTTATTTTTAGTCAACACTTTGTTTATAAAATAGTCGTATTAGTTATTACTGGAGGTTTTGAGTTTTCCAGATAAATTCACCGCTAAATTCTCAGATTCGCGGTTAGTGAATTTATCAACAAACTCAGAACCTTTTGAGGCTTTCTTCAACACTTATGTCGAAAGGTTTCTGATTTTAAGAAACAACAACATTTTAATATTATTTTAGCGCTGACTCAACTAAAATAACAAACCATGTATGGATTCTGTAACTTTATTTCTTGAGTCTTGTCGTTTTGTCGATCCACTCGTCTACTTATATCTTTTTTGCTTGTATTTGATCTTAATCGAAAGTTCGATGGGACAGTTAAGTGGCTCTCCCGTTTGTTTTGTATTACAGTTCCATATAAGAATACATTGTATTAAATGCTATTCCGCTGAAGATATGTATTGCTACCGAGTAACCGTGCTTCGCATTTGGAATGCTTATTTTGATTCTCTCTTTTTTGTTTTCACTTCTCCATTTATTCCTTGATCTGCAAATGTAGAGGTCATGGTAATACGTGCACTTGCATTTCAGTTGAATATTTCTTTGTGTTTTTAAAAGTTATTTTCTACGCTTAGTTTGTTGTTAGTGATAAAACTAAAAATATATTTACGCAGATTCGGTTCGATTTCACCTAAAATGTGCAGAGGAGATTGTCTAGCGTTATAAAATTAGGAAATATGCATGATTTCAATTCAGGCTAAATCTAAAATAATATACGCAATAAAAACAAAATAAGACTATTACTCATGAGACTCACGACATAATCTGATCTTCTGGTGAAATATTAGAAGTTGCGATACAGAACAGTTCGAGGGAAATCCTATTAGGCTATGACATCTGCTTTACAAAACCGTTCGAAGGATCTTTTACATTTCTACTGTTAACTCAATTTTGTAATAAAAGAATGTTTACATTTTCTGTTTAAAAAAAGAAACACATTTTTTCAAAACATTTCTGAATATCCATTCTAAGAAAGAGTACCTCCGGATAAGATGGTAAAATGTTCCCGTAAATCAAATGATTTATGAGTAGTTACACTATATAACCATCATCAGAATAATATTTTTGGGAGATTCTTTATTCCCCGTCTCACCTCCACCTCTGTATAGTAAAAATAGTGTTTTTTATTTTATTTTTTCTTCAACTTCACACTATTTTATCTCATTGAAAAATTGAAATGAAAAATAAGAACATAATATATACTATCAAAAAAACCTTTTTTGTTATTTCTCAGCAGCAAATTCAAATGCAAAAAGTATTTTGAAAAAATAACAAAAATATTTTTACCGTGATTTAGAACCGTGGAACAGACTCGAAAAAATCTCAAACGTTGCTCTTATAACACAATTTGTTGTGCATTTTTTTTTAGATATTTTCGTTTGCTGGACTGCAGTTAAAAACTAAAATCCATTTTTAGCATTTTCCCATCTTTTACTTCATTTAGACTTTAAAATATACCTATAAAAGACATGTGACAATTCTTTGAATTTATTTTAGTGTTTATTATTTGTTTGTTATCAGCGAAGTTGAAGTAAATTACAGTTAGAGATGCCTGACATTGAAGTAAGTACACAAAATAGTAAGCGAATTCCAACCTGGAATAAATCAATTTTGGAAAGAACATTAATTCATATCTCTTTGAATACCTCCTGTTTTGTTTGAATGTGAATCAGTAGTTATCTTGCCACTGAGTAGAGAAATGTACGTAAATGAAACTAACATAAGTTGTCAAAACAAGTTCTGAATTCGTCTTTCGCCGATTCATGTAATTGGCTTTGTCATCATATCCTTCACTCATACTGGTGAATCATTTGAAGAACATTAGTTCTGAAGCTCGAGAACATTGGAGACTAAAGAATAGCTTCTAATACGGCAAGTTACATCCCTAGGAATAAAAATAAAAACAAAATGCAAAGTTTGGCGTCATTCGCAATCTCGTTTATTAGGTTACTAATCAGACATTGAGCAGAAGTAGAGAATGCATGACCGAATAGAGCAACACATCTTCCTAATTAGCTTGCAGACGGTCGTTTGACACCACTACCTTGTTACTTACAAAAAACTGCCTCTATGCTATTGTATATATGTTTTCAGTTTTAACATGCGCAGAACACAATTTCAAACCACATTTCCATTTAAACAAATATCAGCGGTCCTGGACCCGATTACATTGTCACAAACGCTTTGTGATTGAGAATATGTTTCGAATTTTTCTTTTGTTTAACTCACCGCTGTTTATTTTGATGTACAAACAAAAAATAGGGGGAATGAGAAACATTCTAAGCTAGTGTTAGGAAGTATTTTATTATTTTTTTAACACTGGTTCTTATCGGACCCTGAGAGTTTCCAGCGCATTATAACTGCTACGAGGTTCACCGCCCTGAGCGCCTACTTCTTCTTGCCCTTTTTGCCCTTTCCGCCCTTGCCCTTCCCGCCCTTGCCATTGGCCGCTGCGGGCGGGGCTTCCGGTGGAGGCAGGTCGCCATCGGCGATCTGCGTCTCCACGTCCGTTTTGCACGGCGGCAGACGCGCGCTGCACTCGCAAGGCTCCCTGTGGACAGACGCGCACCACATCACGGCTGGCACGCCCAACGCCCGCCCGCTCCAGGCACTGATTCCGGGCGCGGCAACTTCCAAGGTCATTAGACCCCAAAGTGTAGTGCATCGCGGGAGGGGGCAATGATCTTGCCCCGTTGGATGACCCGATTCGGCTTGGGGTGATTTTCCCCAATCGGGTGTCTCCTACCAACGTGGCACCGCCTCGGCCAGGACACGTTCTAAGCTGCCGACGTGTGTGGGAAGTGTACTGCATGTAGGTGTAAGTAAGGGGTGAGGATATGACAACAAGGAGGAAAAGGAAGGAAACACGTGCGGTGCGTGGCCTATTTATAATGGTACTGCTCCGGCATTCGCCAGGTATTAATCAAAGAAACCACGGGAAACTACCGATCAGAGCAGCCAGCCGCTGGAATTCTCCTACGGACAGTGATTGAATTCGACCTAGCTAATGTCGAAAGTCCTGGCCCCGTGGGACTGGAACCTACGCCCTCCCGCTCAGAGACACTGCAGTAACATCAGTTGATGCCCTAAACCACCTTTGATGGTACCGGCCGGTGTAAGTTGCGCGGTGTATCGTTGTCAGTTATGTCATTTGTCTGTAACTAGCAACGGGGAGTCTTGTGAGAAGATCCTGGATAAATAAGCACAACGTTTTGTGAGATCGCGGAGACTAGATCGAAAGCTTCTTGGTTTCATAGGCTGTGGTTTTAAGATTATAGAGTGCATGATTTGCTAAAGATATTATCAACGTAACTTCTTAGGGTTTTGAGAAGTTAGTTCGTCCTGTTAACCTGCATGACGGAAGTATTCTGATTAAATTGTTGTCCTTGTTGAGAAAGGCTTTCATTTTTCATAAGAAGAACGATCAACATGAAGTCGATGACGTACTTTGGCCCTTTGACGATTGAGATGTTATACCAGGATTTGACTAATTGATTAATTTCGAAGTTACGGACATGTCAACTATTGAAGTCACTGGTTACGTAATGGTATTGCACGTTATATCCCTGGAAGTGGCAGTGTTCCTCTCCCACTTGATCGTGACATCCCCACCGACCTACATTCTCTGTTATTCTACATTCTAGGTTACCTGAATCCGGACAAGTTCTAATCTCCCGACAGGGCTCCCGCAATGGTAGTAGTGTAGTGTATGAAAGTACTTTGCACACTTTTTTTGTACTTTTGCCTACTTTGTTAGTGTGCCTAAGGGGAGAAAATGAATCAGTGTTGAAGGGCTAAGGAACGGTCGCGCCTGGTCCGGGCTCATTTGGTACGACGATACTCCGTTATACGCCTGGTATTAATCGGCGAAACCATCGAAACTATCAATCGGCACTGTTGACCGCTGGATTTCTCCTCCATGAGCTGATAAATTCCATCCAGCAATCAAGGTAGTTCCAAAATACCATCCTCAGGGGGTTCCAACCCTGGCACCTCTCGATCCTGGTTGCTGCAGAGACAACTGTAATGCTGCATCTGAACCAATTCAACTGGTCCTGGCGACCATCGTCTACGACGAGGAGAGAGTGAGGCTGGTAGCTAGGGAAATAAAATCAAGTATGAAATGTTTCGCGACGAAACGTTTTGGAACAAAAGGTAAAGATGCGTCATTTAGATTTTTGCTGGCGATAGTCTGTACTAAGTTGACCTTTGGGAACGAGAATCGGTGTAATAAAGACTTTTTGGGACAAAAGTTAAAGATGTGTCATTTAAACTTTTGGTGGTGATTGTCTATACCAAGTGGACCTTTCGGAACGAGAATCCGTAAAATATTGACTTTTATGGAATTATTGTCGAAATGTTGTAATTTAGTATTTTGAAGAAAGAGACAGGCTAATGTAAACATTTATAATATATAACTACAGAGACTATAACATGTGTCACCAGAGCTTTGGGATTGTTTGCCTACATCACACCGACTGTGACGATAGTCGAAGTCATGGATTTTTGAAAGGATGAAGATGTTTTGGTACGATACATGGTATTACGAAAATCTTTTGAGACTAGAGTCTGTGGCATATTAAACTTCTTGGGGCGACTGCCGTGGATCTTTGCATGAAGAAACACAAGTACTGCGGCCATAGGGGAACCGCATTTACACCGCGCAATATATTTAATGTGGAAAAAATGTGCTTTTGAGAAAAAGGGCACACTTCTGGCTCTTTTATTATTATTATTATTATTATTATTATTATTATTATTATTATTATTATTATCAGTATTATTATTTTCTATTTTGTGTGGATATACACTGGTGCCGGGGTTCTCAAAATCACCAAATCATCAAAAGGCAACAATGGTTTGCACGTAAACTGGAACATGAATATATTTGTTTTTTTTTCATATCCGTCAAATCAGGTTTAAGTATTTACAGACTATATTTGTTCCCAATAATGCGGCTTTCCGAATGACCCGCAAGTGTTTGTCAGTCAATTTTAACTTCTTCGTGATCTCTTGCCATTCCTTGGTGACCAATCCATTCGCTAACACCACTACTGGAAGCACTTCCACTGCGCGCAATCCATGCATATCCTTCAATTCAACAGCCAGAGTTGATATTTCCTGTTTTTCACAGCAACAGTTGTTAGAAGCCGATCATCTGTAGGGACTGCAACACCAATGGTGCAGGATAATTGAGATATTTTACCAAACAGAACAATATCTGCTCTACACTGTTCGGCCAGTGAAAATTATGCTATTCCACAAAATTCGAGCTCGATCATTGCTGATTGCTTGCTCGGGTTTTCTCTTATAATACGGTTGTTCACTCTCTACGAGGTGTCTTCTTGGCAAGAGCTTGGTGGATTACATTGGCCACGCAGTTGTGTCTCTTAAGGTATTCTCTTTGAGCTAATGCCGGGCATTCACAACAAATATGCTGGATTGACCCGTTGGTGGATTTACATAGGTGACATCGGATATCAATTTGCTGACCCACGATGAATTTTTTATATCCTCTGGTTTTGACAACTTAGTCTAGAATGTAGGAAAGAAATTCTTCTGTCTCACCGAAGAGAGCCTCGATTCAAAGCCACTTTACAGAGTTATTCTTATCGATATTCTCCGAAGTTAGAGTTGCAAACAATCTACCATGAAGTTCCTTTCTTTGCCAGATATTCACGCAGGCTTGATGCTTGAGGTAATCAAGCTCTTTACTTGATTGTGCCAGACATAATGGGGTCATTTTTCTATCTTTATCACAGATAGCTTTGCAAACAGACGAGTTGATGGACAGAACATACTGACGCAGATTTTCTTCTTGCTGTCAGCACAGTGCCTTTAAGTTGAGGAATCCTCTTCCTGCACTAGCACGAGGTAAATACAGCATGTGCACTTAAGTCCCAGGGTGGTGAAGTCGATGCCTTATGAGCGTAGTTCTTATTTTCCTGTCAAAAGTCTGCAAGGATGTTTTCGTCTATTTTATTACACCAAATGTGTAAGTTGCTATGGGAATAGCCCAAGTATTAATAGCAGATATTTTGCCTCTTGAAACATCACAAATTACTACAAGAAAGAATAAAAAATCCCTTTTTGTTAACATATTAAAATTATGACATCTGAAAGTAATTTGAGTAATATTGTACCATATTTTGCTTATTTGTACATCTGCATTCTTAGCCAAAATCAAATCTAATGCATCGAAGAAAATTAGTGTAACATCTGAAAACTTTTGTTGGTATAACTATAGTTTTATGTTGCAGCGATGGAATTGTTTTCCTCTCTAACAGGAGTTCAAAAATTCCATGAAAGGTCTATTCCACCCGATACATTTGCCTCCTTCATGGTGAAGCATTTCATTGTTATGTTTCATTGTTTCGTACAATCATACAGAGCTTAAGATTGTTTGACAGTACAAAACTTAAATACAGTAAAACCATTTAAGGCGAAAGATGGATAAAGCGGAAACATACCTTCGCCGGAAAAATTGAGAATTGACTATTTTCCAATGCAAACTACACTGGATTAGCAGTTAACCTGCCTATCGTGGAAACGGAAATACATTTTTAGCACGGCGGTATTAAAAATTGTGGATAAGACGGAAAAAATAGTTTTAAAATTAAACATTGACTTGTAAATGTAGCAACATCGTATCACGAGACACTCGGAGCTATGTCTATTTGTCAGTTACCCTTGCCTGAACATTGTATTTCGTCCGCTACTCCTGCGAATGCCATTGTTTATTTGTGACAGCACTGACCTTCACGAGCCCATGTAAAGGGAGGAGTGATACAAAGGGCGATGCTTCCACAGTTCTTGTAATGCGTGATTTGAGCTCAGTGGTTTTTAACCTGTACTGTTATTTTATTCGACGAGTTTTGTTGTGTTAACCAAGCGTTTATGATATCAGGCAGCAAATTGGAAAGTTTGGTAAGAAAATTAGTCTAATTGAAGAACACGAACAAAACATTTCTGTCAAGATATTCATAAATAAGTACAAAGTTGGGAATACTGAAGTGTATCACACCTTAAAAACAAAGACAAAATCAAAAATAAGTGGTTAAAAGAATTTCTTATTGGTGTTTCCTACAATATTCGCAAGTACGTAGGCAAGTAGTCAATGTCTAAATCATCAGATAAATTTATTTGTTCCAACAAATATTGAAGAAAATAATATTTATTTTACTTTTAATGGAGCTCTTTGTTTTATTAGACTTTGTGTTGCGTTATTATTTTCTTTTTCTTTGCCTCTCCCGGGACGTAGTTTGAAAAGTAGTTTTTAGTTGAGAAGCTACTTATTCGACCTATTCCATCTTTGAACGATTGCATTTTCCGAATTGACACTTTATTGGAAACCTGAATAAGGAGGAAACCTGTACAAGACGGTAAAATTATTGAACTCAAACGATTCCGGCTTAGTTAGGTTCCATTGTATAAGGAACGAATCTCTAAATAAATGTGCAAGATGAATAAAAGCGTCTGGCGTAGGAAATACTGTACTAATTGTTACCAACCGTGCATCACATCATCACAAATACTCACATTCAATAACTGTTTATCAGTGGTTTACACAAGATGTTTAATGGAAACAGCGGCCTGCAACTATTTTGCAACGCGAGGTTGAATAAACAATTAACCTTGGTTTTCCGAATCGGCAATCATGTTTGAATGACTGAAATTATGCATTTTATAGACCTCATGTTTGATCAAGTTTTGAAACTTTAGGAAGAAATGTCAATATTAAAGTGCAAACGTTTGCAGTGAATATTAATTACTAGTGCTACAACAGCACATACTTTTTCGCTGCATTTGTAACTCTCGCAACTTTCGAAAATTCAGTGTACAACAAAAATGGGACATTTGCAATTTATAAAGGAATTTTGCTTCATCCAAGAAACAGTTAGGAGAAAAAACTTGAAACGGAATTTCAGTTTTTTTAAAATTTCCTTTACGTCAAGCAAAAATGACGTGAGAAGTGTTCCTTAATCGAAAATTGTTAATGAACTTATTTAAAGATCTAATTTCTTAGAACATATTTCATTAAAAAAATAAACCCTATAATCAATATTGTAGTTTTGCAATCTTATTTATTTTGCAATTTTATTTATTTTACAATTTCCAAAATACAGCGTTCACAAAAAATGAGACCTGCTCTATTTTATTAGCCACCTGTGCTCTACGATAAAAAAGTTGAAATAAAAAATGCTTAAGCCTATTTGAGAAAATAACTGTCTATATTCCACGCAAAGTCCTGTTAAAACTACCCAACATTACATAAATTGTAATTGCTTTAATTCAGGCTCTCTTTTTGAGGAAAAGTTTTCATTAAGGAAACAATCTTTCTACGGTATGATAGTTGTAAAACGACGCCGCGAAAATGTTGAAATTTTGAAATTAATAATCACCTCCCCAGACGAGACAAGCTCTATTCTCCCGATATGTGTGGGGTGTAGTGCATGCAAGTGTCTGTAAGTAAGGGGAGAAGACAGGATGAGAAAGAGGGGGAAAAGATTGCGCACGGTCCATAGCCCGTTTGTTAGGGTATTGCTTCGGCATTCATCTGGTGTTGATTGGAGAAAACGGAACGTACCCATCAGTGCAGCCGGCCCATGGAAAGGTACCCATTAGAGGGGGGAGCAGCCGACCCTTAAAATTTTCCTCCAGACAGCTACTATCGCAACATGAACCCTACGATCTCCCAATCCGAGACCTCCAGAGACGTCAGTTGGTAAAAGATCGAAGACTAGGAAACAATTTTGCGTTCGTATGTATTTGTTGTTTGTGTATCGATTTGTTTAGAAGTTATTATAAACTTCCGGCAGTTTAGAATAGACATTCCGAGAATGCTATATGCAAGGAAAGGATGAAATATGTAACAAAAAGGGAAATTTCAATTCAGGTTATAAAAATCACCTGACGTTAACTCAAAATGTTTGCTGGCTTGCGTTCTGTGAACCAAAATTAGGATCACACACCAATTGAATTTTGTTCCGCAGCAAGAGAAATTCCGAGAATCAATCCTTAAAACAGATGTTCTAACAGTGTTCTAACTTTAGTTTGCTTTAGTGTGCCGGTTTGTAAACTAACACATTATTGTTGAAGTAATAGAGAGAGGGCGAGAGAGGGTGAGAGGGCGAGAGAGGACGAGAGAGAGAGGAAGGGAAAGAAGGTAGGAGAGAGGGAGGGAGCGAGGGAGGGAGAGAGAGAGAGAAGAGAGAGGGGAGGGAGAGAGGGGAGAGGAGAGAGAGAAAGAGGAGAGAGGGAGAGAGGGAGGGGAGAGGAGGAGAGGGAGGGAGGGAGGGAGAGGGAGAGGAGGGGGAGGGGTGAGGAGGAGAGGGAGGGAGAGGGGAGGAGGAGGGAGGGAGGGAGAGGGAGGAGAGGGGGAGAGAGGGGGAGGGAGGGGGAGGGAGAGGGGGAGAGGGAGGGGGAGGGAGAGGGGGAGAGGGAGGGGGAGGGAGAGGGGGAGAGGGAGGGGGAGTGAGAAGCTGACAGAAAGGGGAAAACATTTTTTATTCTGATTATGGTTGGTACTTGTACGATGCTGAAATAATTTACTATTCCACCACCTCAACTCAAAATAGGCAGAATACGCAAATACGTAATTGTTGAGAAGCTTCCAGTAATTGAACTCTGATGATGAACCCTTAGAGGTGTTCACAACAGATTAAGTTGGGATTTCGGAGCTTAAGAATACATGTGCAGTTTTTTCTCCTTTACCACGCGTCACATTTTATTTAAGACGACACTCGTGACCAAACAACTCAGACAAGCTAGTGATGAATTCTTGCTTGCACAGAAGACTCTGCGAGCCAAGTTTGGTTACCAACGCCACGACGTCGTGTAACGACTATAAGACGAACTATAGGACGCGATATCTCTCGTACGGATAGTCAAGAATTGTTCTCATACTATTTTTTTCTACCGTTTTCGGCGCGCAGTAGCTTTTTAGTCCGAAGAAAAAAGACACACGACTTTCTGGCATGTTATTTATTTTGAACCTTTTTTTTGTAAAAGACCCTGAGTGTTGAGAGCTACGAGTTCCACTGCCGCGAGTTAAGGGTCGAGGTGCCTCTATTTCTTCTTGCCCTTTTTGCCCTTGCCCTTGCCCTTCTTGTCCCCGCCTCCTTCCGCGCCTTCGGGCTTTATGTCCGCCTCCGCCACCTGCGTCTCCATTTCCTTCGTGATTATCTTCGGCGGCTGGCAAGGGACTGTCTTCGGCGGTGCGCAAGGAGGGGCCCCGCAAGGCGCGGGCACCCTGTGGACAGAGGTGTGCAAAATGGCCAGGGCTGCTTTAACGTACTATAATCGTTCCAGTCGCTACTTAAAACTCTGTAATTTATGGTCCTTTGTTAATAACCAAAACCATTTCTTGTTAATTCGACTGGATCTAAATAACGTTTAAAAGTTGTTAAAGGAAATATAGTTTCTAAAAAGTATGTAATGTTCAAAATTTCGAATGGTCCTTGGTGGTGGTGGGAGCACGGAAGGGGAGGGGAGTGTAGTGTAGTGCAGCGCAGTGAAATGAAGTGAAGTGAAGTGAAGTGGAGTGAAGTGTTAGAAAAGCTATAAGTCAACATATAGATAACTCAAAATTAATTATAACTAGGATATTAATCTCTAATTCTAATTGTAATTATATTTGTAAATATTCGTAATAGTTTTGTAATTGTCGTATATCTAAATGTAATCATGTTTGCCACCGAGCATTAGCTCAAAGCGAACTTTAATAAATTTATCTATCTATCTATCTTATTTTTTGTAGCAGTTTTTGTTTTCTGCAATCTACTCTGTAAGGAAGTTTGTTTTTTATCATATGGATTTGTTTTAAAATTACTATACTTTTAGTTTACATTTTAATAAAGTTCAATGGATAATAGCTTCAAAATAAAAGGAAACCCTAAAAGTTTCTCCATTACCAATGCCTTCTACCGGGAATAATTAGATTGACACATACAGGATAGGAAATTATCTACAGTGATAGTAACTAGCTCATATTTCAAGAAAGCAAAATTAAAGACATCGACTATCTGCATTGCAGTTATTCTAGCCAAGGAGATAAATTTGAATTCGCAAATAAGTATATATATATATATATATATATATATATATATATATATATATATATATATATATATATATATATAGAGAGAGAGAGAGAGAGAGAGAGAGAAAATCAAAAACTCCATTGCAAAGAAAGTAAAATATGAAATTTAAATTTGAAAAAACATATTTAAACGAACAAACCCATTTTTTCTTTTACCGTAAATGTCTCTTTAAAAACAGAATTAAATTAATGTTTTCAAAATTAATCATCTAACCAGTTTGAGCTTACTGTAAATTCTGTTTTAATTACTGTAACAAAAAAGTTTCGAAAACAATGTATCTTAATTTCCATAGCTATTTGTTTTATAGATAAAATTAAATTACGTAACAGAAAGAAACGCAACCACAATATTCACTGTAATTCTCAGGAAGGAAAATATTGGCTGACAGACTCTTATCTAATATTGAATATTTAAAGTGACAATTTCTACTTGGCTTGACGAGCGTAAACGAAATGACATTCGCTACTGCAATTCCCTTTAATTCAAAAACGGATATGATTGCACTGTGCTCATGTACGACAGGTGTGCAATGGCTATTTGAGTTGCATGTTTTACTTTATTTCAGGCAGGATATTCAAATAAAGCTTTTCAGTTAATGTAAACGTTGCTATAAGGGAACAATTCTGAGGAACGCAAACAATTACTTCAAGGGTCAATGAGTCTTCAAAATCATCCAAATTTGCACTGTCTTTTATCAGGATGCGTGATCGGATATTATGTTATTCAAATAGCCAGTTGCATTAAATACCGATATGTCGTCGCAGTAAATAAAAATGTCAATAATTCGATGAATTCATCTACACCTTTCAAGGTTTAATTTTCGAGGAGTGAAACTATAATTGAGAGAGTGAGTAAATTCCCTTATTTACCTGGGCGTTTTCTCCCCACTGGGAAATCAGACAAATGATATCAACATTGGATGGCGTCATCTGAGCGAAGAAAGAAATATTACAAATAGTTAAACGTAATTTCGGATACTAATTGATGCATGATAAAAATAAGTTCCAATTGACGAAGGATCTCTGATGCGCGTGTGAAATGAATAATCTGAAAATACTCCCAGAAGCATTCATGGAAATGTAATTTTGAAATTTGTTGATAAAATCCAATAATATATACGACTGTTAGAGAAACGAGGTCTTAATGATCATCACAAGTTATTTCCAGAATTGTATGTCTAGTCAACTTTCAATTGATGGTGTGAATGTCTTATTAGGTGAATAACAAAATTTCTCACGGCGGAATTTCTAATGGAGTTTGGTTTCATTATGCCGATATTTGTAAAAAATATGTCTGAAACCGTTAGTAACAACTAACTCCGCACAAAAGATGTGTCTTGAGTGTAAAAGAGTTTCGTTCAATTAAAAATGAGAGACGAGTTAACGATCAAGGGGATCAGAATACTATCATCCTTTGTCATTAAACATTTTCAGTTTAAGAAACACGCGATCATGATGCATATATTTGGAACAAAGTGGTCACAAAACATTGGCATAATACAGATAACGTAATTTTTTAATTTTTCATTTGAAAAATATAAAATTAGGCAAACCAAAACGTGAAAATTGTATAAATTTTGACCATTTAGTCCATTATTATTATTATTATTATTATTATTATTATTATTATTATTAATGCAGATAGATGTCTAGATTTATTATATATATATATATATTATTATATATATATATATATATATATATATATATATATATATATATATATATACATATTATATTAACTCTGTATGTTCATGTTGCATCAATTACACTGCAGTGAATGTGATAAAGTAGAAATTATTTCTTAATAGATCTTTCTGAAGCGTATTTCTATCGAATAGGCACGATGTAAAATGAGTAAGAGATAGCAAAAACTAAAAAGACGTAGATTAACGTGAAGAAACGGGAATACAAGTTGCAACCCACGAAAGTTTTTTGTTGTTCTTTTATGTGGAATTTTTCCGAAAAGCAAAAATAAAAGAATTTGTCGCAATTTTTACAGGTAGCATTTTTATTTAGAAATTGTAGCGGGATTTCAAATTTCATGCCCCGCAAATTTAACGCCCGTATTATTTACATCTCAGTTCTAGCTCTTTCCTTCTTTCTTGTATATTTCTGTTAAATAAGAAATGATGTTTTGATTGATGTAAACTACATAATATAAATAATTAGCTAGCTAGAAAGAAGTAGCTAAAGAATTATACTAAAAACTGAGTTATTTACTTCATGAAAAGTTAGTCTTTTCTTCAAAGATAATATTATATTTTATTTTGTAAGTGAAAATTCGGATTGGAAAAGAAAAAAATTACCATTCAACCCCCGTCCCCCATCCTTCTTATTTTAACTGTTTCAATTGTTACTGCGTTACACAGAGATATTCAACAAATTTTAATGTTCTTTAAATAGTAAATGAAGGAATAAGAAGGAATAATAAAAATAAATAATGAAGGAATAATAAAAAGAAATCTAGTATGTTCCTTCCAGTATATGTTTGAAATCTAATATACGTCTTGTTGACAACGTACCGCAATAAGCAGGTCATTAGCAGAAGGATTATCTGGTGGTTCAACATGTCACAGAATTTCCGGAACTATTTAAAATATAATTATTTATTAATTATATTACAATTAAGTCTAATATTTCAGTTTTTAGTTGTTCAAATACACTATGTATATTATCACTGAACTTTGAAACGCAAACTTTAAACATAAAACTGATCTTTCAGATTGGCCAAATATGAGCTTATAAAGCAAATATAAACGCTGTGAATATTACACTGGAAGACGTTCAACGACCGTTTTTGTCATGATAACATTGATCACAAATTCCTTTAGTTTTAAAAATTTTCATCCAATTTTCCTAAGTTCTATGTGAAAATGTAGATTATTTATATATCCTCATTAACGCAATGATTTAGTTTCCTTTCTTGAAATATTTGCACTGTTCATAGAGTGTTATAAAGAAACTTACATTTTTCACGTATTCTCAATTTTTGAAACACGTGGAGATTTTCCAAAAAAAGTAGAGTATTTTTGAAAAAAATCAATTAACAATTCCTACAACTGCACTAATTGAGCAGGTATACACTAAAAACTAAGATTTTTCCAGAAACTTCATAAAAAATCATTTGAAGTCAAGTTGACATATTTCTCAATAAGATTGCACACCCCTGGTACTTTGCTCACCTTTGTCTTCTGGGAACTTATAATAGACATATGGAGCACGAAAAATTGTGCGAAAGCGGTCTGTAGATAATTTACTTGTTATTATGTTTGACTACTCTGATTACCTGCTCAGAGCTTTGAGATGTTGACTATCAACGTGATGTAATACTCCCTTCAACAAGCAGTTTCACGCCACGACAACGATTTGTCACGGCCTAGGCATAACAATGTGGCTCTGAGGTAGCAACTGAGGTCGCAGAAAAAGCTAAGGAACCTAGAGTGGGTATTTTAGTGAATTATGGACACCAGTTTGACCCTGTTTATAGTTTTTGGAAAACTCAACGATATTCTGCAAAAGAGACAATATATTTCTATTGACATATGTTTATATCTTCGATGTTCTGGTAGCTTTAAAAGAGACAGGAGTTCAGTTTTTGATCTTCTTTTTCTGCCTAGTGTTAAGAAAATTCACAAATCATTTGATTATGCAAATGAAATTCTTATAGGCAAAATATTTTTGTAATTGTTTGTATTTATATACTGAAAACTTATTTCAGCTACATTGATAACATTTGAAATATATTGTATTGACCCGCAAAGAGTACACAATAACTGCAAGTACAGTACCTTGTCCATACACTTCAAGAATACAAAAGACTACGAAGCTGGAAATCATGTTTTTACTCTCTGTACAAACTGTCGCAAAGCGCTGAAAGGTAAACACAATAATTGTTGGCCCGAACGAGTCTAGTCATTGGTAAGACTTTGAGCAAGCAATGTTAGTGAACAACACTGCCGGAAGAAGCGCTTGAGTCAAACAGCACACCGTTCTGGATAAAAAACATCATCCTCAAACTTCTCATATCATATCATCTTGCCGACTGATCAATAAGCTTTTTTTAGTCCAAACTATGTAAAAACTGTGCCCTGTAAAAAAGTCACGGAAAACGAACACTAATTGAAGTTTAATATATTATTCCAGAATGTATACTTTAATGTAATAATAAAAGCATACGCAAAAACTCTCTGTGGTCACTTTTAAAACAGTCTCTCACTCTCTCGGAGAAAACAATACGTCAGATGGTCACAAAATATTCTATATTTGTACTTTAGGAAGATACGCAATGTTGTACCGTTCTTCTCGTATCATGGTTAACAATCATAGATTGCAATAAGATGGATTGAAACTTCAATAAACATAGGAGCAGCATAAGCCGTTAGCAGAAAAAGTCGGGCTGAGCACATACATGCTCAGAATATGTGACAGCTTTTGCCAATCCCAACTCACCCGTTGGGACCGCGACGAGCTCGGTGGCCACAGCACATCGAGTTCGTAGTTGAGCAGATCCTAAAGGTATATAATAGTAACTGTTCCGAGTATTGTCCTCTAGAGAGCAGGATATGACTCGTCCGAGCCCTGACAAGAGCATCTCTGGCTCAAACAAAGGGTGAGCAACAGATAGAGTGGGATGAGGAAGAAGAAGAGTGACATTCACACTGCGCTCGTGGTACGAGACGTGGTAAAATTGGTCGGGCATATCTGGGCGTTTATGCGCGCTTGAGGAATACGCATTTACCCCATACCCGCAATTAAACTGTCAAGAACTAAAGCAGCTGATTGCTAATTTTCTTCGCTTTACTCCTTCGTGGTTGCGCGTTCCCTGAAGATCTGAACGCGTTATCATGTCGTCTTCAGGGTAGGAAGCCGAAGTTCTCGACTGCTCTCGGCCTGTGTAGTAGTGTCCCGGCTTGTGTAGTAGTGTTGTGCATGTTAGTGTAATGTGTGTACGTAAGGGATGAGAGATTGCTCAAGGAAGAGGGAGGAAAGATCGCGCATGGTCCATGACCCATTTGTTAGGGTACTGCTCCGACATCCCCTTGGTGTTGATCGGAGAAACCACTAAACTATCTATCAAAACAGCCAACCGCTAGAATTCTCCTCTACACTGCGGCTGAATTCGATATAGCCATCTAGTTAGTGTCGGAAATCCTGCCACTGTTGGGAATCGAACTCTTGGGCATTCCGGTCACAGACGCCAGTGTGACCTCTATTGATGCCCTGAGTTACCTCAGCCGATAATAAAGACTAGCGCCGGTGGGGCTGGAGGTGGGTGGACAAATTATGTATAAGATATAGATGGCTCACCTATATACTCTATGGATAGGGCAAAGTGAAGTCAGCTTTACCGGCAGTCGCCATGACAGTTGTTGACAAAACATATTCTTGTTTGTGTGTATCGTTGTAGCATAGGTACTGTTTCTGCCAATATTACGAGTCATTTTGTTGTGAAGTTTGCGTGAGAGCATTCATTAGCATGCCTGTTTCATGTGCTGCATACAATTGCATTAACAGGTTTAAAAAAGGATATGGGATTACTTTTCATAGGTATGTACCAAAGATACGACTTTGGAATACTGCTTGAGTTTTTGTTAGAAAATGATACAAAAGATACATAATTTTACAGTTCACCTCGAATTTTTAGCTTTTCTCTCAAAAAAGAGGATTTTCTCAAAAAGTGGATTGAGTCGATATGGAGGAAGGATTAGACACTAACTCCGAGAGAGATGTCACACTGGGAACATTTTGAACCTTCCTGCTTTAGGTTAAAGTCTCCTGTTGATACTACTGGTTGATACACCTTAGAACACTATTGTACGTATTTTATTATCAATATCCTTTTTATATTTATTAACATTTTTAGCATTCAACAAGAATTATAGATTGTGCAATGATAGACGGTAAACATGTGCGTCAAACCTTGATTAAAATTATTACTTTCAGAGGCCAGTAATTTTTAAAAAATTGCAAATAAAGGCTTGTTTTTTACATTGTATGAAATATATTTATTGCTCTTTCTCGTAGACCCTAACAATATTTTACTTTGATTTATGTGTTCTCTTTCAGTCAACTATTGAGCAAAGAATTATTATTTTCCATGTTTCTTAAATATCTATAGTTTTCGATGTGTTTAGAAAGCAGAAATATGCAGTTTTAGTCTGTCTTGTGGGTTTATAATATACGAGCTAGAATATACTAGTATATTCTAGTTGGTAATACAGCATGTATGTATATATTTGGCGTTTTGGGTCAGTAGCCCGACTTTGCCGGCCAGCTACCGGTGTCCCCCTTGCCTGGGCTTAGTTAAATTCCCGTGCTTAGGGGGAAGAAAGACATGAGGCGAACATGACGTATTCTCTTCACCGTAACTAGGGAGATCCACCTGCTTGAGCTTTTCTTCGTCACACAGCTACAGAAACTGGGATTTTAAAGGAAAGCTTCAACTCTATTTTTGCCTCGACCGGTAATCGAACCCAGGGACCACATCACTGGAAGCAAGTACGCTGCCCATGAGCCATCCCAGAGGGTAATAACCTTTATATCAAGGCCTTTTGCAACAACTGTCATGGCTGCCACGCGTAATCTTGGCTTCAAATATGGCGGACTAGTGAGCGATCTATACCGCATACATCATTGGGGTGAACACGGTCAGATGTCTGCTGGGTTGAGAACAAACTACTCAGAAAAATCGGACTGACGGACCTTGGCACCTGAAGGCCATGACGGACACGGAACGAGCACACATGCACGGGCAAAACGGCCATATAAAGGCACCTCATGAATACTTCTGGAAGTTAGTGTCGTTGGCAGGTACCCTGCTGCTACATTACCTTTTGCACTTGCGCTGCACGCGCAGGACGTAGTCGTCGCCCTGCGGCCCGCACGTGTCCTGTGGGGATGGGAAACGAGTGGAACATCTCAGTAATTAAACATCGCTGCTCCGCGCAAGTAGCGTGTTTCCGTTGTAGTCAAGAGGTGTTAGCCATGATACAAAAACTACAGGGTATTCTAATACGCTGGGGACATTTTCACCTCGTTTGTAGACAACCATGACGTTATCAGTCACGTCATTCATATAGTGGCGTGATCTAAACATATGAAATAAACCGTTGCGCTGAACAATTCAACGACGTTCAGTTTCAGCAACGGTTTGATAATGGGGAACCATGACCGTACGAAAAACAATGAATACCCAGAGGAAATCATTAAAAGTAATGCCTCTAAATGGGTACAGTCTCTCTGACCACTTTAAAATCTCGCTCGTTCTGTCAGACGATTCAGGATGATATTACGAGCGAAGCCGCATAGCCATAACCCCCTGATATTTGTATCATGAGCATAATGATGGGAAAAATGTGTCCGATTACGCAGTAAGTGGAGATTATCTTGGCCAAGATAACACGGTGATCGTAATGCTTTTTTCCACTACGTAAACTCGTCCACCATTATTCCTTGTCTTCTTCACAGCAAAAAGTTTTTCGAATCATGTTGCCCTGAAGAACATCACTAAACACTTGACGTTGCGTTATTACGGCCAAGATAACATAAAAAATACGATGTTTTCGGGCGATGAAAAATACAAGAACAATTTCAATAGTACCGGTTAGTTAACCGGTGTTTGAAACACCTACTAAAGCGAGCATTCACTTCTGGTTGTTGTTAGCAGAATTTGACATGTTGAAAATGTCTATGTGCATACTGCCAAACAACAATAAAGGGCAAAATTAAACCTCGCACAGAACTCATTTGAGACTTCAAATTCTTTCGATACTCGATTAGTCAACTCGGAATGGAGAGCGATTTCGAGCATAAAAATTTGCACATACCGCAGATTTTGTTTTTCTTTAATCTTGTAGCTCTTATATTACATTCTTGTTGAGCGTAGTTTGCCACCGACGAAAATAACGAAGCTAATAAATAATATCGACTTCTTTCAAGTCCCAAGTTATTCTTTGATAGATACACACCTCTATTTTCATACCTTTACGTTCATTTTCACAAAACGTCCTTGCCAAATATGAATGTACATCGACAAGTTGGGACGCACGTGTCTCGCTGAGAATGACTCTCCAATTTGTGAGGAGCAAAATCTCTTGTGGCCAAATCTATATAATGTTTCATCGAAGCCAAATTCAAGGATGCTCGTCGAGATGATCCTCCAAGTTTTTAACTCGCTGGATTCCTCAGAAATATTGTGGAATTCCAATGTTGTGAAGTATAACGGGAGGAAAAGAAATAATCTGTTTGTGAAAGATTATTTCTTTTCCTCCCTTTATATTATACTCTAAGATTTAATTGCCAGAAAGATGTCTCATAATAAACCTAACATATATATCCAGTTCAGGCATATTTTCATCGCCCATTGACTGATGAAACAAAACAGTTTTAATGTAAATATATTTAAAGTATAATATATTGTTGGTGGTATTAATACCTTATAATAAATTGAGAAAAATAGGTGTTGTCCAGGGATAAATATTTTTAACAACTTAAGATTTTTTTCGATTGCGTATCGTTCATCATGAGAGTTAAAAATATAAAAATAATTCATTAAAATTATTTATGCTTACACATCTGTTATAGTGCTAATCGTTTTTTAAAATTAATTCATGTATATATTTTCAGCTCTAATTATGACGGCTACGCGAATGAAAACATTTTAAATTATTAAAAATTTTTAATTCCTAGATAGAATTGATTTTTATCAATTTATAATTAAAAATAATGAGTGAACAAAAGTACGCTAGTATTAGTTCAAAATATTAATTTCAATTGCATCGAACAAGTTATGATGGTAAACTACACGTTCTCTTTTGGAAAAAAGGTCGGTTTAATTTATCTTTGTTAAACTTTTGTTACAAAGGCAATGTAACACATTGACAATTCGCCGTTGTGAAGTATAACTTTTTCTACTCGACGACGGACAACTTACAGGTTTGACTCATATTGCACAAAAAATTGTTGCGGTTTTGATACTATTTCTAGTGTTAATTTTAATAATGTAATTATTTGGCAGAGCAATAAAAAACCAATACATCGCTGAAACTATTGCTTACAGAACCCACCGCTTGTTAGCGTAGTAAACAACTTTGTTTACTCTGAGAAAACAAATGATTACCTTTTATCATATATGTAACTTTCTTCAATTATTGGGTGATGCTTTAATAAATTTGAAGATATACAAAAAAGTACGCATTATCATTATCAACTCTTTTATGAACAAGAACACGTTCATTATTTCACATATTCAAAGCTTGTTTTCACACTTATTAGCTCAATGCATTAAATACATACCTACATTTCAAATCGAAAATTTATCCAACTGGACCTGTTGTTAATATGAAAAGTAGTCATATTTTATGCAATGAATTTGTCTTTACTCTTTTAGAAATAACCATCAAATATCCATCAAACTAGCTTTAGCCTTAAGAAGTCGAAGCAGAAACGGATCCAGGAAGTTTGGGAGGGGGAAGGTGTCATTTCATTCTAGACCCCAATACATAAGGTTCTTCAATATGTGGTATTTTTTAATCAATTGAGTCAAATTATAAACAAAATTTGGGCTTTAGAAAGGGGATTGATCGTTCTTGGATACGCCACTAGCTTGTCGAAACCATAAATAGATTCAAAGGGAATGGTTTTGAACAGTATTTACAGCTTTTCTGGCTTAAAATAATTCTCTCTTTCCGAAGAGAGTAAAAAGTCGAAAAATATATTAAATATATAAAATCCTTTACTTGATATCTATCTCTTTCTTAGAAAACATATGTTCTTGCAAATTTCACATTACAAACTCGACTCAGGAAAAAACACACATTTCGTTTGGGCAAAAATTGATATTTCATATAAAATCTTGCCTCTGTTAAGGTCACTCAACTCTGAAGATAAAAAATATTCTACTCTCTTACAAAATTGCCTCAAGAATTGACGAAGATGTCGAAATGTAGCGTTACTGGAATTATACTTTATCAAATTCAAGAAACACAAGACTGCAGAAAAAATGTAAAGCGCAATAATCGTTCAGAAAATACAACGAATTAAAGTTACGTAATACTGCTAGTATGTACAAAAAACATTCATTTGCTAGAATAAAAAGTAAATGAGAGCTTTTATAAGCATCAGCTCTCAACAAATTAATTCCAACAAAAAGCTAGTTTACTTAGAATTTTAAAATGTTGATTAATTAGAAATTAATTAAATAACATTTTAAGTGTGTGCAGTTGACAAAATCACACGAGCGTCTCCATTAATTATTTACGTGGTTTCTTAATTGGAAATGCGCACGTTAATAAAAGGAGCACCTGGTAACAAATACTATGTTTCTGTTCATGTTACTTACATGATACCTACTTGCAGTAACGGATCTCAAAGGTTAAAATAAAGAATACCCTTGGGTATTGATACCTTGAAAATAACTAGAGGATAAGTGTAGAAGTGGGAGAATTGTACCTTCGACAAGTTGTGAATAACACAATAAACGTTAAACACCGCATGCTGAATAAACTGAAGTTGGCTTTATAATATTTTAAAATTTTAAAGGCTGAACTCATGCATATATTTCCAAATTACGACGAGCGACAGTAGAGTCATATATAACGAATAGCTAAGTAGTAAAATTCACCAAAAAAGTTATATCACATTAAGATATATTCAAGGAATTTTTGAGGTTTGATAATTTGAAATATTGAAACTCGATATCTGAACAATTAAATATCGAGCACTCCAAAATTCATTCCTCCATTTCCTTTTCTCTCGTTTGTCAAACACAAGGAACTCAAAATTCTTTACTTTAACCAAATCCGTAATGAAGCAGAGAGACTGGCAGGGATTCTACTAGGAAATTCGGCACCGACCTTGGCTCCACGCGGGCGCTGCGGCTCGGCGGGTCCCATGCCCCCGCCGCCCTTCTTCGCAGGGCACGGGGGCGCGGGCGGCGGGCAGGGCGCGGGCGGGCACGGCGACGCGCCTCCGCCTCCCATGACCGGGCAAGGCGGGGGCGGCATGGGGCAGACCTGCGGCGGCGGGCACGGCGCGGGCGGGCACGGCGGCGGCGGCGAGCGGCAGATCGGCGGCAGGCTGTTGGGGCACGGCGGCGGCGCGGGCGTCGGACACGGGCCGCGCGCGATGGGCGCGCACGGCGGCGACGCCGTCGTCGGACAGGGCGGTGGCGACGACGACGCCATCAGCCCCGGGCACGCCGTTGGCGGAAACAGCTGCGCGGCGTCTGGGAACATGGGCCAACCACCCGGCCCGCCCTTGGCCGGGCACGTGTCGATCCTGACCCCGCACGGCGGACGTAGGGCATTGCTTCGTTTCACTTGCTGGCAGCGGTAAAGACTGTCTTCGTTCCCTCGGAACAAGTACTGCTCACCGTTGCCGAGGCTGAATTCGGTGACGATGGACTTGCCGAAACAAGACAAACGGATGAACAGGCGGATCATGCCCACCGGCTCGTTGGTGCCGGGGGTGTGGATGACGAACGTGTCCTTGATCGCGTTGGACGCTGGTGTTTCGTGCGGTTTTCGTAAAATGTCACATACCACGGCCGTGAACTCGTTTGTTATATCAATTTTTGCTTCCCCAACTTGCACACACTCCGGCAAAATGCCGGCCGGTTGTTTTTTAAACACTGCTATATTTATTATAAATTCACCGGGAGCTCTGTAGAGTTCCTTCTCAGGAATGGAAAACAAACAGGATTTTCCACTTTCAAATTTCTGTGGTCCGGCACCAGGACATTCCGGGTTGGGGAAGTCGTTATCTGCAACGGCTTGTGGTTGAAAATTTAAGAACTGAAAGCTTACAACCGTTTGACCGCACAGCAACCAATCTCTGTTGCTGATTTCTTTTCCGCATAGTCTGTGAATGTATACACTATCAACAAGGAACTCCAAAAGGAAGAGCTGCTCAGGGTCCAGCATTTTGAAGGCAGTGGTTAAATCGTAGCAAATATAGATGTTTAAAAACTATTCAAAACTTACATTTCAGTGATGTATACAACATAGCACAGAATTTTCATCATTCACTCCCGTAAAAATTTAATCCATCATAGTAAAAATCACTGGTAAATTTTCTCAGTGTAGCGCTCCATCGTGTAATTGCAGATCTTTTGTTTCTTTTTTCATGGCCGAATGCATTCTGCAATGACGTATCATCTCAACATTGTTGAACACATTCTACCTCTGAATATATAATCATTCACATATTTGTAGGAGCATTCGATGAAAATTGTTATGAAAACAACTCATAATTATTTAATTTATAGTTTTAATGTTTTTAAACTACTTTTTAGAACTCAAGGCTGATACTATATGTAAAAAGAGAGAATCCGACTAGTTCCATCCATTCTTTCTTACTACGGAGTGTTTAGAAGGCCGTGACCATGATGCTGCGAAATCTTTCCAGACAAATCTCCCAAGGATTATATTTAATAATTGCATAGGCAATTTGCCCTTTTCTACTAAATATTTATTATCACTTAATATAAATTGAGCTTTGAAATGGCGAACCAATTTATAAACAGACGTATCAATAAAAAATCGGCTTATAAACGAATGTCATTACAAAAAAATTGCCTTGAAATTGACAGGACTTGTTTTCAGTACTAAAACGGATACGATATACGACAATTTGTTTTTTTAAATTAATATCGCCCAACACTCTTTTCACTGTAATTTATACACGTTATGTTTTTGAACATGTAAATAACCAAGATGTAGGCATAATTGCATTGCCGTCGTGAATATGTGAAAAGCATAGGAACAATTTCCCATAATTGAGTTTGGATGTCCGTGATGGAGAGAACCTGCTGGATTATTTTCAAATAGAAGATGATATTTAAGTAATGACATTTAACACTTTAAATATTACGTTTCAAGAATGACATAATTCCAATACAACATGAAATATTTACATGAGAGAAATATTTACAAATTCAAAAAGTTACGCTTTCAAAATTATGCACACATTGAAATAAAAAGTAAAGTAAATTATTTACATGAAAAACTGGAAAGTAGAATTTGTGTGTAAAATATGTAATATGCACATTTATCTAACATGAGAGTGATTGTAGACTTATGTAGCTAAACAAATACAAATGTAGTGTAATTAATGTAGTGTATTCGAAAAACAATGTTTATAGGAAATAGAATTTTTAGAAAATTTATTTTTGTCATACACACGGTGAAATAAAATATAAATTGGAAGTGAATTTTCTAGAATGTTTAAAAATCATTCTCACAACACTGCAAACAATTTTTATTACGTACTCAATTCATCACTTTTATTCAAAACTTTTAATTATACGTAGATTATAATGCTGTACTCAGATGGATACAATACAAATTTTTAAAAGATAAATTTCGTCCCCCATGAATTAACATAAAGAATTAAATACAAAATTGACTACACAACTCCCACAAGCATTATTTTACATAGAGTATCTAACACTCTTATTCGTTCACATTGCTTTTACAAGGTAATATCTAATTGCTTAGGTCAAAAGGTTTTTCGAGAACAGTTCTTATAAAATGAAAAACAATCTCGTTACAAACTCTAAAACAAACGTTCTGTATTAGAATCAGTTAGTAGGTCTACATTGATTTTAAAAAATTGAAAAAGAGAGTAATGTTCATTTTTGTGCAACTTTGGTATTCATACACTAGTATTTTTTTATTTTTCACGCCAGTTTTGTAAACTTAGCTCTTTAAAAATGATCACAGATGCTCTGTGGAATTAAGTCTACGCTTTGAGGTGGTCTTTTTCTTCTTCCTCACTTGACGGATTAGGGAAATTCCCTGTTCCGGCTTCATTACACCATCTCTGCCGTGGACGGCCTATGTCCCTTCTTCCCCGTGGTCTGTATAGAAAGGCATGTCGGGGGATCCTTTCGTGAGACATTCTTGCTAAGTGCTGTACTCATCGTGATCTGTATTCATTTACTTTTTCATTGATAGAAAATATTTTAAGTTCCTGTCTTACATCTTCGTTTTTTATTTTGTCCATTAGGGTGCAGCGTTTTACTCTCCGGAGGAATTTCATTTCCGAGGCTTGTATCTTCAATTTATCTTGTTTTATTAATGTCCATGATTCACACCCGTAAAGAAGTTGTGGTACTGCTATGACTTTAAAAATTTTTAACAGTGTCTCTTTCCTAGTCTTATTGCAAAGATATTTGTTTATTGTTCCACACGTATGTTGGAAACGTAATTTTGTTTTCATATCATCACTGTAATCGTATGTGATATCACAGCCCAAGAATTAAAATGTTTCACTTGCTCTATTACTTTGTCTTCTATTATTATTTGAGTTCTGATAGGATACTTGCTTCTGAATGCCATCACCTTAGTTTTAGAGACAGATATTGAGAGACAATATAGTTTGCATATTCTATTTAGCTAGTACAAGGACTTTTGCAGACTTATTTCGTTCTCTTCTATAAATTATATGATCGTCAGCATACAGAAGTGATTGTAGAGGTGTATTTGGATTTATCCAAATACTTGGTTCATTTAAACTTTTCCATTCTCTTAGAATGTTGTCAACATAAATATTAAACAATGTGGGGGACAAGCTACACCCTTGTCTTACACCTCTGTTTACTTCTAACTCTTCTAACATTTTGTTCTCAACTTGTAAATTAATACTTGTTTTGTGATAGAGGGATGTAATAACTTCTATCAAGTGGAAAGGAGAGCCCCTTTATCGAAGAATAAGCCAGAAAAGTTCATGATTAACTCTATCAACTGCTTTTTCATAATATATAAAAGCTATGTGGGTCTCTAAATTGAACTCTCGTCTCTTTTCTATTATTTGGTTTATGGTAAACACATTGTCTGTACATGATCTTCCTTGCCTGAAACCACTTTGTTCTTCCAATAAGAGTGAATCTGAGATTGTTGTGAACCGTTTATTTATTATTTTTGTGTGAACTTTATAAGCGTTGATCAACAAGCTTATTCCTCTGTAATTCTGTGGCTGGCTTCTATTTCCTTTTTTAAAAAAAGATATTACTTTTGCTTTCTTCCATGCATCAGGTATTCGGCATTTTCTCCAACAATTATTAAATAGTTCAAGAAGTGTGTACTTCAGTTCTTCACCTCCATATTTTAGGAGTTCTGCAATGATACCATCTACCCATGGAGCTTTTCTATTTTTCATACTTGACCGTGCATATTCTATTTCATGTTTGCTCAAAGGGTCTATCTGAGGGTTGTTGTATTGTGACTTATCTTCATCGATTACAGTTGGGTCATATAAGAGATCTTTATAATATTTTATCCAGTCATCTTTCTTCATTACATTTAGTTCTACGTTGTCTTTTTTCTCTGATTTTAAATGTTTCATGATCTTGTAAGCCAGATTCTGCCTACCATGGACATCATTTTCAATTGTGCTGATGAAAAGGTCCCAAGATTCTTCGTGAGCTTTTTTCACTAATTTCTTTACAAGGTTCCTTTTTCGTACATAGTTTTCTTTCCTCTCTTGTGTTGTTTTCTGAGGTGGTGTTTGAGTAATTTTGGCACGTTCCATATTAACTATGTCATATTAAGCCGGGTCTTGTGTTTATTGTCCAACATATAATAATTGGATATCATGACAGAGTTGAAATAATTATTATATGATTATTGCATCTTCGGCTTGTACTGTACTCCTTTATTGTTATTTCTATTATTATTATTATTATTATTATTATTATTATTATTTAACTGCCACCGGGTCATACCCAATTGCAGTTCAAATAAATGTATGTATGTATGGATTAAAATACTCTTCATAGTTATTGGCACGTATGGTATATCAAAAAACAAAGGAAAAATCTAAAAAGTCATTCGTGATTTTGTCTATTTGTTTCTTGTAGCGTAATACAATATTGCAAAGCATGGAAATTTAAACTTATCATATAATCCGCGCATTCGTTTTTGAGCTCATTTTGTAAGATGCAAATCGAGTGATGGTTTAGTTATTTTGTCATCGGTAATATCCAATCATATCCATCTTTTGGCGACACTTATCCATCTTTTGGCGAGTTTGTAATAAATGAGCGACCTCTGATGCATTTGTGAAATAGCAAGTTTTCTCATTTCATACCCAGGATACCGACGTTCCAATTTCGATGGATACTTGTGGAATGTGTTGTAAACAAAGTGAGTTTTCAGCGTGTTTTCTCGCGGTTTCTGCCTCACATTCCACTGTTACTTCAACCATTATCCAAATTCTATATCAGAACTCACAACTCAACCATCAACTCTTTCTTCTCAGTTACGGACGAAAAGGTTTGGGTACTGAGGATCATATGAAAGAAAATGGTAAATATGAAATAAAATATCTCGTTAGCAAAAATATTGTTAAAAAAGATTGTCTTTATCCTTTTAATTCTTATCCCGCAGATTGGCCACGTGAAAGGGTTTGGAATTGAGGTCTTATTATTTCTTGTGCAGTTTTATTTGTGAATATTGTATACTCTAGTGACTTTCAGTACCTTCACACTAATCTTCTTTCTTCTCTGGGAATCACAAGCACAAAATTCAGTGAAGGTCACTGTGAACAGATGTTGGGAAATTTTCCTTTTTAAATAGAACAATAACGCACTGTAATACGTTACCTGCGTCAGCCTTGGAACCTTTTCCTCTAGGTGTTCAAATATTTAGAAATAAATTAACTAATGGTATTTGTAAACTTTATTAATTTAGAAAGTTAGGCTTAGTATAACAGTTATTATTTGATTATTATTACTATTCTTGCTATTATTATTGTGATAATTACTATTAAATATATAATTATATTCAAAGTAGTGTGGTGATGTGTTGTGAAGTTTAGTGCAATATAGAAGTAGAAAGAGAAGTAAATTGCAAATGTTGTGAAGTGAATTGCAGTGTAATCAAAAAGTCGTGTAGTCATGCATTTAATAGTTTAAAATAACTGAGCAAGTCAACCATAAAATTTAGAGTTAATGCAATTATTGTTATTATTGCTTTTAGTGTTAACATTTTAATATTATTATTATTATTATTACTATTATTATTATTATTATTATTATGTATTAAAATAATTTAAAGTTACATTGTGTTAAATTTCTTAATTGTAATATGTAAATTGTAGTGTTCTGCCACAAAGTGGTATAAACCTACCTGAAGATA